>CAKNWW010190933.1:0-10628 GCA_932074435.1 Andricus kollari
TTTTTTTCACAAAGTTTAGATTCATTTTTGTAAGACTGTTATTGGTTATTTGAGTAAGGAGTAAATATGATTGGTTGCTAACGTGTGTCTGTGAGAATATTGCGGAAAATATCTGTATATCTATATAAGAACGAAGAAGAAGTCTTGAGAAAAATATTTAAGTATAAATTGCAATGTAAAAATGAGTATTAGATACATGTTTTTGGTTTTAAGGTAAGTGACAATAGGTACATTGTTAAAGATGTGATCTACCTGTAAATTTGTACTTAAGTTTTTTTTCTTTTTCATAATTTCTTGCTTACATGACTTAAACATTTGTATTTTCCATGTAAAGTAGATTCTTGAACTGGTAGAAACATTCAGGTAATGTCAATACATTTGAGAATCTTTACTTGTATTTGTCTTATATCCAAGATTGATTTTATTGTTTTTTTTTTCATGGTTTCTGTATTTAAAAGTTAGTTTTTCGATCGAATTCTAGTAACCAGTTTTGTGCTATATAAAAGGCGTTGTAAGCTAATATTATAAAGGAAAAAAAGGATTATGATGAGTTTAGAAAACTTGCGTACAAAAAAGAAAAAGAAAAGCGAAACAAGGTAGATCAATTGCCCAAAAAAATCGAGAAAAGGAAGTCTGAATTAATTAGGTCTGCTATATTAGAAAAAAAAGAAAGGAACTATCTGCTAATTAGAAGATGTCGTTTTGATGCAATTACATTTTTTAAAGAGATACTGATATGCGGAAATGACGTATCAAAAGTTCCTAATAATAAAATACAAATTGTCATAAAAATCTAGTATTTATTAAGGTATTTTCACTCCCCTTACACTTTAAAAAATCCCCTTTTTCCCCAAAAACAAACCCTTTTTTATCAAAAATATCCCCTTTTTTCCCTAAATTTGAACGACTGAACCGCTGGTATCCCTAAATTGTTGAAAAAAACTTCATCTAAATAGTTTGACTTTGCTTCTCTCCAATTTTTATAATTTTCATTCTGAGCTTTTTGTCCAGAATTGTTGGGAAAACACTTCTTATAAGCATTAAATAAATTTAAATAGAGATTGTTTTGGTCGGGCATGCTGGAATCGGTGATTATGTATATTTTTTAGATAAATAAAAGTCTTGTCAAACTTGAGTTATATTTTCTCAAATTATTTTTTCTCTACTGCGATTATCATTGGTCAACGCCGCTGACCAATAATAAACGAGTGTAAATGATCACGAAAGCGCTGCAACTCAAAGCGCGAAAGTTTGAACTGAAACTTCTGTCAAATGCAGAAAAACACCAAGATTTTGAAGAATACATGTGTTTTAAGGTCATGAAGGGAGCGTTACGTAACACCGACTTTGAATACCCTTCCTCCCCCATGTAACGCATCATAAGATTCATATCGATGGGTCGCCTGTATGCAACTTTTTCAACTGAAAAGCGCGGGAGATTTGAAATCAATAATAATACAAATAAATACACTACGTATAATATACGACGTCTATCGTAGGGCGATAGACGGTTGCTACTCTCGCCTCGGAAGGGCCGAGTGCGCGAGTAGTCAGTCGAAGATATTACGCAACATGATGCATTCCAAGTGAAAACGGTTCAGGCGGTCTCGGCTTATTGCGCAGTTAAAAAAGTCGCGGTCCGTTAGTCTGCATGCATACATAAGTGTTTTTCAAGTATTTTTAAGCGTTTTTGTTGGCGTTCGACAATTTGCCAACTAAAAATCAATATTATAGAATCAAATAACGACGCAAATATTTCGCGGAACAGTGAGTTTTATGGCATGACGCCGATAGGTGGAAATGCCAGCCGTCAGGAAGGTTAGTACATGGTACTGCAACTGCATACGACTTTTTGGAGAAAATCTCCGAAACGTGAAGGTAATTTAAAAAGGTCTGCATAGTAATCTTTTCAAGTGTAGAATGCATTTGCGCAATTCTGTTTCTTCATCCTTTTATCGGTTGAAGACCTTTCAGTTTCACGAAATACAAGCAACTGTCCGAAATTTGAGGTTAGTGGCACTCTAACCGCAAATTTCGGAAAGTTGCTTGTATTTCGTGACACTGAAAGGTCGTGAATCGACAAAAGAATGGAATCTAGTTGAGAAAATTCATTCCACACTTTGAAAAAAATATTAGTATTTGTCCATTTATGACTTTTTCGTTTAGAATATTTTCTCGAAAAAGTTGTCTGCATTCCCATGATGACATGTCAAAATACTGCGCAAATTAGAATAAGTGTGTACAGGGGGTGTAGAATAAGTGAACTGTAGAATAAGCGAACTGTAGAATAAGCGAACTGTAGAATAAAAGAAAGTTGACTGTATATCTATCTATCGAAATCTATCTACCTATCGATTTATCAAAATCTACACTGAAAAAATTTTGGGTGAGCTGCTCGCCCACGTGATAGAGTTGCAACACCAAATACGTCGCGCGCCGCTCGCCCGCAGCTTGGTGCTGATCCTCTCTCTTGTTGGGCACTCTGTGTGCCCATATTGGAACAGCTGTAGTCCCAACAGCGTTGTTACAGTCACGCTTCCTTTAGGCCGGAGAACGGCGTCCCCAAGCCGAGATTCGCGCGGAGTTTGTTTGACGCGACAAACGGTTCGTCGTAATATTAGTGTTTATTTTAGTTTTATATTGTCACATTGTTTTCATCCATAAGAAAATAGGACTATAAAACCATTATTTGTGTAATTTGTTAATAAAAATCATGAGTTTTTATGTTAAAATATTTTTTTCACTTCAAATAATATTGTCAAGTATTTTAAAATTATTTTTTATGTCTACAAAACATTTATCGCGTAGAAATTTGATAGATTTTTATTAGTTTAAAACATTTTTTTATGGCAATAAAATGTCTTTTAGAGAATTCGATTTCATTATATTTGTGTCTAGGCATTTTTTATTAGTGATTTGTGGTGTAATTAATTGTTTACACGATCAAAAAACTCAATTGCGACCTGCCGTTTAATTTTTCCGTAAAAATCCATTTCTGGACCCGTGAGGCAATTGCTGTCTCTTTTGTGGGACTGCAGCGTTCCCAACACGTGGGAAAAGATCTGCTCGCACGTTTGGCACTATAGCTCACTCAAATGTGGTCACGCAAAGTGTCAATAAGATATAATAAAAAATTACAATATTGACGTATTTTTATGAAATTATACAAATAATTAAATCAGCATATAATTAAACAAAATGAAAGAAATGCAGGCATCGAGAATCGAACGCGCAGCCTTCCGCCCCTAAGCCAAGCAAGCTATCGCCTGTGCCATTGGATCATCTGAAAATCAATGTCTCTATGGGCATATGATTTGCTTTGAATTTTCCAAACCAGTTTTTCTTGAAATTCGCCAACAAGCGCATCGAACGCATATATTATATTATATATTATAATAATATATAAATATTTATAACTAAAAATTGGTACAAAATTTCTAAATCTCGCGTGCGCATTTTATATAGGAATTACAAATGCACAAATTTTTTCTACAATTATTTTCGCAAAAGCTGGCTTAGTTTCGTATTTTTAGATCAATCATTATGTCTGCAAGGAAAATTAGCTGAAATAAATGAGAAAACTAATTATCAGCTCAGATTTCCTGCCGCGGTTGATAATAGTGCAGTTACAAGAGTGGCCGTCAGATAGATCTCTAAGAAAATTCTCCATAATCTTATTGATGCAGCTCCATACAGGATTAATTTCCAAAGGATTTCACTTTAACGCCCTTTACCACAATAAATGATCAAGTGCTTATTGTAATAAAGAAGAATACAGTTTTAGGATTTGGGCTCTTCCCTCCGATTTTGTCAAAAATGTCGGTGTTGTGCAGAAAATATAGGTTTGTCAAGCGTGGCGAAAGTTTTTCCCATCAACAATTTACAAAATTCTATGGACTGCGAGACCACTACATTACACGTAAGTATAATTTAATTTCATGTCAATAAAAATTAAAATTAACTCGTTCCGAATGTTTCCGATTTAGTCCGCATACCTCGTTATCTTACTCTTTTCGAATGATTACACACAGAGAAACTCTGGCACGAACCGTTAGTGTTAAAATAATTTTTTTTTCATAGCACCAGCCACAGTTGCCAACACACTGCCCGCTCGCGAATTCAGACGTGCCGCTCGTGTTAAGGGCAACAGCAGCACGAGCTTGGTAAGTGTTGCGATTGGCCCGGTCCGTTCTTGGAATTGGCAACAATCTCTCGTGTTAATTTTTAATAACGCATGGTGTCAAATGGCTCTCACGTTTAGTGACAACCGCGCTGGTTTCTTGGCTCATTCGTAGCAACAACTTTCATTTTTTTCCAACTGCACTATGAGCCGCATCAGCTTATCAAACTTTTTTTCTGGAAATTTTCTTTCGCAGCTTTCTATTGCAAGTGTTACTTCTCAGATTTTCTATGCTAATTTTTGTTCTTGATAGATCTAATGAAATTGAATGAAATTTTATCAGAAATGATTGATGGAATCATTTCCAAGATTAATTTTCCTAATGAATTTGCCTATTTCATTAATTGAATTCTGATGAAAATTCTACTTTGAAAGTTCTTTTCAAAAATATTTGCTTCAAATTGTATTGCGATAATTAAAATTATCTGAAAAAGCTGCGCATGCGCACTTTCAAAATAAGGTATTTTAGACACTGGCACAGGTAACTTTAAACACTGGTGTTGGTATCTTCTTTGAAATAAATTTTGATTTAACTTGAACAAATCTTTTAATGATTAAATTTTTGTTTTTAAGGTTTCTTAGCCGTTTTCGTCCGTCTTACAAAAGGGCATAAGTGCAAAAATTTGGCACAGAAAAAGAGCATAAGCCCCAAAAAGTGTATGTTCCAAAAACGAGTTAGATACTTTTTTTCTCTTCTTTTCAGATAGTTGGAAAAATCTTTCTGATTGTATGTATACCGAAATATACGCTGAAGTAAAGGAATTTCCTTCTTCATTTATATCAAATACAAATTTAATCGTTTTTATCTGAAGAAACATAGAACATATCGAGCGCGAAGCGCGCGTTTCTTGATGAGAATGTGTTGCTTAAGGTCGATCGAACCTTAAGTAAATTAGTTCTTCTTTTTATGTGAAATTGACATAATTAAACCAAAAGCAGGTTATAACAATAGCGAGCACACGAAGTGCGAAAACCTAGAGAAACCGTGCTTAAAGCGTTAGGCAAATGTGTCCGAGCGCGTAGCGCGAGGTGAATACATTATGTAGCGCGAAGTGCGAGATGAATACCTAATCGAGCGCGAAGCGCGAGATCCAATAGGTGCGCGCCCTAGGCGCGCTCAAACCTGCGAGCCGCGTTTGAAGCGCGCGACGAGAATGTGCTCGCGAGGCGGGCAGATTTTTTCCGGTAATTTAGGCTCAAAACTGTTTTCTATCAATTCAAATGTTCACGTATTATCGTATTCGCCCGATTCTTCAAATACCGCAAAGATATTATTCAAGAATTTGGCAGGATCTTTGATTTCGGACTGAAACCTACCCCATCCTAAGAACCAAAGGACTGTCATTATATGCACACAGCACCCAACAGTCCTTTTACCGTTTTTGCACTGGCAAAAGTGCCCGGCTATTGCCTCTGGCCCACTTTTATCTTGATCAACATTGTATTCGCGCATGCATTAACATCGGGGCACTATTATATAATAAATACCATGGGAGTTTGGAGAAAGGGATGCAACATGTCTGCAGACTTGAAATGCATAACCTCCATCAGGACTCACATGTTCAGAATAACAGAATCTTGCTTGCTTCAATTAAAATGATCCAAGACCCAAAGTTCGCAAGTCGTCCAGCGATAGTTTTGAGAAGTCTTCCAACGAATTCTGATCCATAGTCTGAAAGTTTTCAGACTGCCTATTTAGTTGTTGGGTTTTGACTAATGAAGCTAGTCGATTGGGCTCTAAGATTTTAGCAAGCATCAATTGACCGATTTAATGGCCATCGACGGTATCTGACTCAATGCCCTCATGGAAGGCGTTAAGGATCGCTGCCACAATTCGATAGTCGCCGATCAAATGTGGAACAGACTTATTCTGCCACACCTTGTCCAAATATCGGAAAGATCGTTTCAATCGTCCATTGACAGCTTCAACAACAAATCGGTATTTTGTGACAAGGCGAGACAGGTTTGCCTCATAATCACTGAAAGGAAGACCACCTTCAGGTAAACGAGGCATTCTTACGTCGTATCCATATTCTAATGAAGTGGCAACACAATCTCTGAATCCTCGATCTACGAGGAAAACATTTTCGAGAAAGAAAATAATGAGTAAGTCGGGGTTATGTTAGTCGAATATGGTTTATTCCGTAGTCAGGTAATATGCACAACAGGTCGCTTGAGACTCTGGCTCTAGTGCGAAGCTCCCGTCTGCTTATAATTAAAAACCGCCGAAATTAGGTGTTAAGGTAGTAGCGTCACTATTACCGGGTGGTGACTTGATCGGTACTGAGCAGGAGCTCACCGCGAGCGAAGGCCTCAACCGTCTGAGGGCAGCGCTGCGGCGGAGCAGCAACTAATCGATCCATCGATGTATCGATGTATTGATTCATCGAAGGTCGCGGCTGGCGTTGGGATCTGTTGTTTTGAGAAGTGTAACAGAAAATAATATAATAGTGTAAAGAAATTAATATTAAAATGCAGTTTTTATATTTTATAAATTGTAAGTTTTTGATTCATGTGAAAAATGATAGATGATATTTTCATTGGCAACTTCTGCGTCACTCATATTATTATTCATCCTTTCTTTTCTTCATCATGAGAAGGTGTTTCGTAGACTTTCTTGAAACTGCTTCTTCTTTATTTAAACCATGGGCGTTTATGCTTGAACCAATGAGATGAAGTCATAAAATGTTAGTTTAAGAAGTATAACTTTGTTTCCGTTGTAATGTAATGAACATTCACATTATTCCAATATTCACCTAACTCCTCCAAATTGACATAACAGCCCTCGTTACAGCATTTATTTAATGCTTCTTTTCCTTGGCTGGTTTCATACTATTCTGTGGCATATTCATCATTTTTATTTTTTACTAGTGATATAATAAGAGTAAAATGTTTTTAAAATGAGTTCCTTCTCCTTTTTTCATTCGCGAAAAGCAATATATGCATTTGTAGTCATAAAACAGAATTCTCCACTATACATAAACGTATTACCATCTCTGCTATTAATCTTCCTTTCCTATCCTCAACATTTTCAAATATGAATGTTTTTCATCGATCATACAATTTTCGCTGAAAGCCATTATCGAACAAACCACTGTTCTTTTAATGAATACTTTAATTCAACTGTCTTTCAGTAGTGTCAATTGAACAAGCACTGCCAATAAACCAAACACATATTAAATAATTATGAATTATTATATATCCTCAGATTATTATTATCAAACTACATGTAGAATGTTTTTGGAACTTTTTCTAGAAACGTGTAGAAAAGTTGCTTAGACAAATTTGGCTCTTACAATTGCGCCATATTATTTTTGTGACAGCTGTGGAGTGGTTTTTGATATTGGCGAAGCAGAGATGCATCTTCCTCTAGTAAAAATGGCTCAGTAGCCCTCCTGTATCAGTGGTCCAGTATCCCCCATCTAAATATATAGATTTGGCTTATTAGCCCTCTTGTAAAAGTGGTTCAGTCCCTCTTGTATCTATGTTGTTAAGGTAGGAACTCAGGATGACATCATTCAAATGTTTAAAAAACTGAGCACGGACATGAACCACTTTAACTGTAGAATGTTCTCTAATAATATATCTGCCACTTTATCCTAAAGTTTCAGATGTTTCTAGACTGCAGAATTTTTTTCGAGAGTTAAATTCATATTAAATAAACACAGGGATTTTAAGTTAAAGACTTATCTACGAGGAAGCAATAAAATAAATTTTTTATATAGACAAAACAGGATGTCATACATAGCCCTGTACCATAATTTCTGGGGGACTTTTGCGCAATATTGTCAGATATTGCATCATATGATACAGAAAAGTTCTGGAAGATTCTACTTTATAATCGACACGTTAAGGATATATTTTTTTGCAACGTAAAATGTAATGCGTCATGAAAAATGACCTTGAACTTGTTAATCAATAAAAAAATTGCACAGTAGATTTTGATGACGTCATTAGAAATATTCTAGAAACTAAGCACTAAAGCTGTAGAATATCGGTAAGGTAGGTTTTTTATGATATCTGATAATAATATATCTACCTCTTTGTTTCAAAGTTCTAGAAGATTCAACATTATAGAAAAAATTCTTGGACTCTGAATTAAATTAGTTAGACTGAAAGAGATAAAATCATCCTCGATTTGTAGAAACTATATTATACAGTAGCCTTAGTGGATGATTGAAAATTTTGAAATATTTTATTATATTTATTTTGTATTATACTTATTTTGATACATTTATTTTAAATTTTCAACGTCTAATAGGCAAAACTGACTTTTCTAAATAAGAGATGAAAAACGAGCATATATCTGTGAATAAAAAGGCATGTGATCTCATATCAAATGTCGTTAAGGAGCGATAAGGGCTGGGCAGTGTACCCTTATTATTATATATAAGTTAAAACACGTGTGAAAAAGCATTGAATAAATGCACGGGCTTAGAACCCGCCATCTCTAAGGAAGCAATAAATCATCCTTGAAAATAACTATATGACGCAGCAGAAATAACCTTGAACCTGTTGTTACATGCATTTGGTTGGCACAATTGCGCAATATTACTCTGTGAGGTCAGCTGCAGAATGTTCTCGATATCGGTAAAGTAGGTCCAGTACCCCTCTTGTATCAATGTCGCTAAGGTGGGAATGCATGATGACACCATCAAGAATGTCGGTAAGGTAGGAATGCATGATGACGTCATCAGGACTCATCGAGAATGTTGCAGAAGCTTAGCACGGACATGAACCACTTTTCTAGCAAAATTTAGCACGGACACGAACCACTACAGCCAGAATCATCTCGATGTCGGTAAGGTAGGAATCTTTAGTTAGAACGCAGCCTGCTCATCTACTAAGTCACTATGTAACTTCGAGGACAAATAAAAAGAAAATGTAACCTTGAAGCTATTTACGCAAAATTTAAAATGCGTTTTATATTCACGAATCATTTAGTGCCTATTAAAATTCGTTTCTCAAAATTGTACAGTATTGCATTATATGATGCAACAATGTTTTGAAACGTTCTAGAGCGTTCTGCATTATAGTGGATACACTTAGGAACATGTCATATTCGTTTCTCAAAATTGTAAAGTATTGCATTATATGATGCAACAATGTTTTAAAACGTTCTAGAACGTTCTACATTATGGTGGACACACTTAGGAACACGTATAATTCGTTTCTCGAAATTGCGCAATATTGCATCATATGATGCAACAATGTTTTATGCGTAGAAACACGTGAAATTCGTTTTCGCGACATTTTGCAATATTGCAACAATGTTTTATGCGTAGAAACACGTAAAATTAGTTTTCGCGACATTGCGCAATATTGCATCATATGATGCAACAATGTTTTATGCGTAGAAACACGTGAAATTCGTTTTAGCAACATTGCGCAATATTGCATCATATGATGCAACAGTGTTTTATGCGTAGAAACACGTGAAATTCGTTTTTAGCGACATTGCACAATATTGCATTATGTGGTGCAACAATGTTCTGTACGTAGAAACACGTTCGGGATATAATTTCTTGCAATTCAATATCAAAGTTCACATATATATGCCCACATATTTGCTCACTAAATGGTCTTGTTTTTTCTCGCAATAACCTTGAAATGAATGTCACATCTATATGGAAGTAATAAATCATTCTTATTTTCTCGCAATAACCTTGTACGTGTTTTTACATTAATTCAGCTCGTACAATTCTTACACTTCAGTAGCTATCGGATGCAACCTGATCCGTTAGACGAAAACAGGATGTCATATCAAAGTTCACATATATATGCCTGCATATTTTGCTCACTAAATGGTCTTGTTTTTCTCGCAATAACCTTAAAATGAATATGTTATCTACAGGGTGTCCCAGACTCAAGTATCCGGACTTATATGGCCGTATAGAAATAAAAAAATAATTATAAAATTCCTTTTCCAAAAATCAGTTAAAGTTTTAGTTTTTGAGTTATAAAATATTTGAGCTGGTCCAATCAGGAGCGCCGTATAAACCGACTGTGTGAACGTGAGCGGGATCCCAACGTAGTGTTCTCCCGTCGCTGACCCCATCTCTGCGCTCGCTTCGGTAACACTGCGTTGGAATCCCGCTCACGCACACACGACTGTTTATGCGGCGCTCCTGATTGGTCCACCTTAAATATTGTATAACTGCAAAACTAAAACTTCGACTGATTTTTGGAAAAGGAATTATCTATTTATTTTTTTTATTTTTATACACCTGTATAAGTCCGGACACTTGAGTCTGGGACACCCTGTATAAGGAAGCAATAAATGATTCTTATTTTCTCGTTATAACCTTGAACGTGTTGACTTGAATTCAGCTCTTACCATTGCGCAATATTATTCTGTGACGTCATCATGACCTTCGAGAATGTTCTAGAAGCTGGAGGATCCTCCGAGAATTTTGTAGAAGCACTTAGAAGCACGGCCTCCGTGCCG
>CAKNWW010190936.1:0-12831 GCA_932074435.1 Andricus kollari
TCATTAGGATAATTGGTTTGCCTTTTTGCTTACTACTAATCACCATACGTAGAATTTGCAAATCGTGAAAAAAAGTGGTCTCAAAAATTTTCAAAATGTGCTCACTTTTTGAATTTTAATCCAAAATATCTGGTTAACGAACTTGACCTTCATTTTGGGACCCTTAAAAAGTTTATCAAAGGCTGACTCGATTCGACAAATCCTTCAAAAGTTAGCGAGTCCACAAAATTCAGGTAACCATACATACAGACAGACATACAGACAGACAGACACCGACAAAATTTTATGATTTTCGGAATCTGTGAGTGCCGAAACGTAAAGATCCGTTAAAAACCAGAGATCGAAAATTTGGACGAATACATTACACTCTCATGAATGAGAATGTAAAAATGAATAGACTGAAGTTGCTCATCCAAAAAACAGCTCAACATTTTTTATTAACAATTTTTCGATAGGACCCATAGTTTTTGTTTTAACCGTAAAAAAACATTAAAAGTATTTAAAAAACAGATATTTCCAACCAAAATTAAATTTTTTTAAGCATTTTCAATATTTGAAGAAAAAAAAAATGTCAAGTTTTAGAAATTTTTGTCCAAGTTTCTTTTAGATGGGAGAGAGTCTTGAAAATTATCCTAATGAAATTTTTTGTTTCGATAAAAATTCAAAAAGTTTTATGCTTTTCAACATTTTGAAAATTTCCAAGAAATAGAAGAAAAAATATATTTTTCTGTTAGATTGAAAAATTGCAATCAAAATTTTTACTAGATATGAAATATATTTCGAAACTATTCTCATACAATTTTTTTATTCGATCAAAATTCAAAAAGTAAGAGCATTTTCAAATTTGGAAACAAAATGTTCCGTTTCATTTTGTTTACATTGTTTTATTTTGTAAAAGCTATCGTCTGTATAACCTAACTGTTGAGCGCAAAGCGCGAGTATGGCAATGAGAATGTAATCGTCAAGACCGTAGGTGCTTTGAGAACCCTCTTCAAAGTCAAATTTAAAAAAAAACATGTTTAATTTCACTTTATGATTGTAGTTTATGAGGCATTTGAATCACAGTTTTTGATTTGCGCGCTCAAACTCGGAGCATTTTCAGGGCAGCTGAGAATAAAAATTAGTGCAAAGTAAGGAGAAAATATCAAAGCCATCATGGAAAATAAAAATTGTACATTATTTTGCAATATTTGAATAAGCAGTGCCAGATCGAGATACAGAAATAAATATAATATACATTAGATATAATAGTGTTGAACATAATGTAGAAAAGTTCACATTTTAGACAAAATCAAGTCCGAAGCACGAGATACGTGATAAGAATGTTTTGGCTAAAACCGAAGGAGCTTTAACAAAAGAGAATTTACAATCATCAAATTACAGTCGTTGACCTTCAATTTTAAAAGGTCTGTGCATAGATGTGTGGAAAATACAAAAATCGAGCGCGAAAACATAAAAATGTAGCCTTTTTTGTACAAGTTTGAATTTATGTGTATGATATTCACGTATAAAGTTTGGACTGTAAAAATTAATTTGACGTAAAAATGGTCAATTTGATGAAAAGACTTTTCATCAAAGTTACATACTTCGTAGCTTTTTTAGCCTTCTAAATATTTTAATGAAATTCTTATTTAGTATACTAGACCGTATAACTTTATGCAGAGATGGCAAAAGCGAGATCTCTGAACTTGAAAATGAGAAATTGACAGCTCTTTTATGTTTGGTGAGATTAAGTGAATTTATAGACAATTTTAAAGATGCTCTTATATTATTAGTTTTCGACATACATGCATGGTAAATATTTAACCTAAAACTACTCTCTGAAAGGAATAAATGCAGTCATTAAACTTTAAAATCTGTTAAGAATTGCCTTTTTAAGCAGGTTTGAAAATAAAAGTAAAATTTACGAAAAACCCAAATTTAAAAAAAAAATCACGTAAAGTTCTGATTTATAAAGTCTAATACTTCGTTTTTTGAGGGTTTTGGGCATCTACTATCAGGAAAAAATCGCCAGCTATATCGCTGAAATAGTCGCGCAGAATTTTGCCTGGAATTTAAAAAAATCTTTGGAATGACTCTAGTATAATAATGCTTAATGAATAAACATAAGCTATATAATTTAATAATAAAACATCATATAATTTAATCAAATTTTTGATTAATATGAAGAGAGAAAAAGGTTTTATGATGTTCTGAAGTACTTTTTATCAAAAAAGTTTAAAATTAAATAATCCCAACTTTTTGATTTTCACCCTTATATTATTCTTATTTTAGGTTTACTGGAAACGTGAAGTTGAAAGGCATCATCATAGTTGGAGGACCTGATAATACACATCCGGCTTCAGTGAAATTGTAAGTGAGAAACAAAAGTAAAGTTTAATAAAGTAAATATAATTTAGATCGTTACTTCAAAAAAAATTGCATTACTTCAACAGTAATATGTCTTTACTTTATTATTGCACAGTAACTCAATAATGTTTGCTTTACAAACATTACTATTCTTATTTGATTTTTCATTTCTTCCATTGCAGTTAATTTTTTTTTTAATTGGAGAAAATAAATACATAACTCTCAAAATAAATAAGTTACCATTGCGATTTTTCTATTTTAATTTAGATTTATAATAATTTAGAGAGTGACGAGAATTTATGTTATAAATTTAAATAAGTGCAGATCTAGGAATAAATATGTAACATTTCTTCAATTGACAGGTTCAAAAATCGGCCAGGGATGACTTTCGATGAAACGACAACCGAAGTCGATCAGGAAATCCAGGTAGTTCGAGACCAGTATGGAGTTCACGAATATCCAATCAAGTAAGTTTCTAAATGAACTACTTAATTTATAAATTAAGTTTTATAAGAAGTAACAAAATTATGCGAAATTATTTCTTTACTGATAAGTGACACCGTAAGACAGTTTCAAGATTGATATTTCACACAGTAACAGGAAGTCTAAAAATAATCGCAATAAAACGTCAGATTTGCTACTGCGATATTCTCCAGTCTTGTATATTCTGCAAATACATAATAATCCTATGTTTTAATCCAAGAATCAAGCCTACGAATTTATCTCTGAATGCAGGAAACTGAATTTTTAAAGATCGGCCGCAAACAAGAAACATAATATTTAAATTTTTGCTCAGGGTATTATAAAGACGGGCGTACTATTTTAAGTAAATAGGCACAACGCACATAAACCAATTAAATACGCTCTGTTTTCATATGGATCGTCTGAAAGCGTCTGAACATCTTTTAAACTTTTCTGGGTTCCCTTTCGAAATCTAAATGGTCGAGAATCCTGATTTTTGAAGATCTCAGCTTCCGGATGGGGGTTTTTTTTTTTAATAAATAGTAAATTATTTTGAGAGTTATAGCATTTTCAAAATAAAAAAAAAACGAAAGTGAACATTTTATTTTCTCTAATGTTTACAGAGGCTTTCTTGATTTTCGTTCGATGCAGAATAAACAAAATTATTGAAGCTTTCGCGAAACTTTTATTTTCAATGAAATTTTTGATTAAGAGAAAGCAATATTTTGAAACAGAGTGGTGAAATTCTCATCGGTGCACCACCTAACCCTTCACTTCACCGGTACCGCTGGCTCAGAGAAAACTCGCATTGACTACATTGGGCTCAAAGGAGAATGGACTCCTGCTCCCCGCCAAGGTGTAGTTATCGCAACTTACGAATTACGCCCTCAGGCTAGTGATCATCCACAGGACGTTGATCATTTCAGCAGGGAAATTCAATAATCAATTTCGACTGTTGGCCGCTATTTTCTGCTTGTCGGAAATCGGGGAAAGTTTATTTATTACTTTCGCATTCAATTAATATTACATTAATACTAAGAAAAACTCTAGATTAAGAAAAAAGAATTACTTACAAATACATTTGTTTTGTAATTCAGTGATTACGAATTGCCGATATTCCTGAAATAACTAAGTCATACAGGAATAAATTAGCTTTCGTCATAAATTGTAACGCTTTAAGCTGAATAAAACGAAAAATTTCTATTAATTTCGTATTTACAAATATTTTGACTATATATCTGACTTTTTTTGTCAACAAGATTTTTATCGTGAGAGGAAAGTCTTAAATATCTAATGAAAGAATTATTTATTTGATAAACAACTCTGTTTACTCGGGCTATGGATTTTTTCAAGGAAAGTGCATTCACTTTTCCTTGAATATTCCTGCAGATACCCCAGTTGTAGAGATAACAATATTTTCTTTACTTTGTTATCACAATAGAGTTTTTGGTACAGTGAATATCTCCCGTCATTCTACGTATAAACTCGATTAATATGAACATTTGACCAAGGAAATAATATTTTGAATTATGGGGAAAATCCCTGTAATTTCTTTTCAAAAAGTTATTTAATTATTTTGCCAGTGTGACATTTTAAATATTTTTTTATCTCTTTCACCTAGTGATTCGCCGATCTATGATACAGCATATAATTCATGGTACCTATCTATAACAATATATACATAGAGTTTCTATTCAAATTCTGTCAACCTGAATATATTTAGTTTGGGGTTGTATTGATGGAACATTGTTCCATCAATACATGGCGAATGGATTTAAAGCCCGGAAAAAAACTGATAAAATCTATCCTGCAAGACCAGGAAATTTTCTAGAGGAATCTATAATGGTGAGTCAACAAAAAATTGTATTTTATTATTTATTATCTCACTGAAAGTTTTATAATTACAATTAAGAATATCTTAAATTTAGATTGGTTAAATTAGAATTTACATTTATAGTTCAATGTTGTACCTTGAAAAGGTATTATGTAATTTATAATGTCTACAATTTATTATTATTTTCAACTTTAACCGTTTTCAAATGGTAATATTTTCATTCCAAATTGTTCTGATTTCATAATTCAAATTATGAAATGTTCTAAAAGGATTTTAATTTAAAATGCTTTAATTTTGAACACTTTCCATTGTTCAAATTTTTTTTCCTTTATATTTTAATTCTGACTCAAATATTTGACATTTATAGAAGCAAATATTTTGCTTACTCTCAGAAGGAGTAAGACTTCAACAACAAATGTTATTGTTTAAATGAAGGGTTGCAGTTCATAACTAGATAACCAACAAAATCCAAATTTTTTAGAAGAGCGAAATAACATTCTGTAAAATCGAAATCACCATTTAAAGATAAAATAAAAGTTTGCCCCCGAGCTCAAGTGTTTCTAAAATGAGGCCAAAAAAGTATAATTGAAAAATATTATCCCGTTCCGTATTTTCAGTTGACACAAAAAGAAAACTAACTTCCGATATACTTAGTTGCTAAATTGGGAGAAAACGAGTTTGATTACAAAAAGTTAACCAATTCCGAGTAAATCATTCAAGAATTTTGAGGTTCAAATGTCATAGGTTTTGAAAATCGTCTTTGGATAGCGACTAAAAAACTATTTTTCAATTTAAAGAAGAGTATATGTTTCTTTATAAATAAACGATAATAATTTTATGAAAAATCGTTTCTGATCACAATGCAAAAAGTTGAGTGAAAAACACCTTATAAAAGTGTCTTTTTGTAGAAAATGAAGATTTTAGGTAGCATTTTGATTGGTATTTTATTGCTGAAAAAAGTAGAAAATAGTTTTACATATTTAAGAGCTTTTTCTTAGAAAAAGGAAGTGTTTTATTATTTTAATGCATTTAAAAACTTTTATGAAGAGGAAGTTCGTCAGAAGAAGGTTTAAAAAATAGTAGGAGGTTAGGCAATTAAAAAAAAAAAAGATGGGAGACAAGTACAGAGAATCAGTTATCTGGGTTTGACTTACCAATCCTTTTATTTGAAAAACAATTCTTTTAACATAACATGTATTTGATTTTTTAAAATCTTTTATGCAAAAAGCCCATTTCCGGAAAAAATATTGGTTATCTAGTTCGGTACTGCAACCCTTGAAATATGAATGATTTATGGCAAGAATTTATCTCTCATGGAAACGGTTAACGATTTATTCAGCGGCGTTGGTCCTTGCCACTTTTTTATTTCCCATGGGTGATTTCATATCTTCTAATTTCCTATTCGCCACCCTCTTTTTTTAGTGAAATTTGCATTGTAACTTTCGCCTGATGTCCTCCTGAGGAATGCTGACCGTTCATTCGCCTCTGCGCTATAAACACAACGTTCTCGCTTTTATTTTCAGCAAGCCGAATGTACTTCGGAAAAGCTACCAGTGAAAAGGGGCGGACGGTCGTTGCCGCCGTTCTGCATGCGATTGCATCGCGTGAGTCTCACTTAGAATTCACGTTTTACAAAGCCGCACAAAGTCACTCTCCAATCTCCATGCGATAAAGTTCAGCATTCGCGCTCAAGCAGCCTTCGCGAATAGTCGATTTTCATATCACGTCCAAGTTTCATTCCAAGAAGCTACTCGAAAGATACTAAAATATTTTTCACGACTCTTTTCAAACCGCTTAACAAACCTATCGACTTCAAAAAATATGATAACAATCGTTTAGTGATAAGAAATTTCATAGAAGACAATTTGATTAAAAAAAAAAAGTATATCAACATCTTCCAACCCCCGAAAAAGAAAGTTACCTCAAGAAGAAAAACAAAAAGAAACTTTATTGTAGAGGAGAGAGGAGTCAAGATATTTTTAGAATTTTTCACCATTTCAAGAGGTGAGAGTCTGAAATTTAAACTCTTACAAAAATGAAAACAAAGAAATTAAAGAGCCACGAATAAACATTGAGATGTTTGGAATCCTTATCACCTAAATAAATTGTACAAGTCTGTTGGCATGAAAAGAGACTGACTATCACGCGATTGTGTTGACAGCATAATAATGTTGGAGAATGAAAAATTAATAGTTGCGCGTTAAGGAACTTATTGATATAACTTGGATAATAGTGTAGTGAATTGTGGAGGTGAATCGCAAACCAGTTATTGATAATTGCTGGCATTGCTGACACTAAGAACCGGCTGAAGCATTTTGATTAGCGTGAAAAACCTGGTCGAATGAAAGGATTGGCATTGTCGATATCCAACTAAGTCTCAACTCAACTGGAAAACGTAAGAAGCCTTGTATTTCTACTTAAAAGCTTACTCTAAGTCTCTAAGAGTCTAAGGTCTAAGGGTAAGGCGATTCTCTGTTGAGAATCATTGAGAATGATAAGTCTGTTACAATCCTCTCATTGTGTGTGCATGTTCCTCACGTGGCGGAAAACATATGTCGTTTTATTCCACGTGCACTGTTTTCTTCAATACTTTCAAGTGCTCGTGATGTCAGAAAAGTCGTGCTCTCGACAGTCTTTATGTCGCAAATATCGATTCGAAATTATTATGAGAAATTTTATTTTGCATTGATATTGGGCAAAATAAATTTAAAGAGTTTTGAATGTAATAGTGGTCTGAATTTAAAGAACGTGGTTGTGGAACAATTTGTCATTTCTTATTCTGAGGTCTAATGACTTACACATCATATATTTTATCTTAAAAGACCTTGAATTCTTAAAATCTCTGAAAATGAATACCCAATTAATTTTAGATCTAGTTGACCTTGGCCAGTTTTATATTATTTTTACAAGGCGTTGATCTAAGAGTCTGATGAAAAATAATCGATTTTAAACTGGGACAAATATGAATTGATAAGATTTATGAAATAAACAAATTCTTTGATCAATCGTCTGCGATTAGATATACCAGACATACGCAAGAGAGCATAAGACTTTGGTCAAATGTAACATTTTGTAGACGGATATTACTTGAAATTTTGAAATGAAAATATTTTTAAATTTTTTAAGTTTTTAAGTACATATATACTTATGTTCAAATATGTCTTACATTATTACTAATACTGTGGTAAAGAGAAGATAAATTGATCGGTTGATAAAATTGAAGGGTGGCACTGCAGAAAAAGATAACCAAAATTGTTCCG
The DNA here is from genome assembly GCA_932074435.1 of Andricus kollari. Taxonomy (NCBI): domain Eukaryota; kingdom Metazoa; phylum Arthropoda; class Insecta; order Hymenoptera; family Cynipidae; genus Andricus; species Andricus kollari. The sequence goes on from CAKNWW010190936.1 coordinate 7,906, forward strand.
AAAGGTGGTTTTATTGCATAAAAAATTCTTAAAAAGGAAGTAGATGTTGTGTTGAAAGGATCTGCTCGAATTCTCATGTTCTAGAATATTAATTTAAAAAATGTTTAAATTACCGTTAGTATTAGAATTTAGTTAAAATGTTGATGAGTAGTAATTTTTTTTCCTTTCGGCATCGATATTTCTTCAAATTATTATCTTTTATTGAAAAAAATTTAATTTTATATGCTAATTTTGCATTTTTTTTACTATTTTTAAGTGGCATGAGAACTAAGTGAAAAATATTTTTACATTCAAAAAAATGTTTGTGTTTTCTTTTTGTAAAAAATTAAAAATTTTATAATTCTTGGACGATTTACCCGGAATTAGCTAACTTTGTTAGATCAAACCTTTTTTACTCGTGTTGAGAAACTCAAAAGCTCTAAAGTAAGTTTTTATTTGTTATTTAAAATAACAGATTACATTTTTTATCTGAATCCGCAGTCCAATTTGTTGCCAGGGTCACTTTGAGCTTGTCAACTTCCACATCTGTTTCCTCGAAACTAGATAACTTTTTCTGATCAAATTCGTCAATTCAGCAACGCGTCATCTCGGAAGTGGACTTATTTCTTATCTTTAAATGATGATTTCGATTTTACCGAATGTGCTTAAGCTCTTCTAAAAAAGTCTGAATTTGTTGATTATCTAGTTCTGTACCACCACCCTTCATTAACATTATTATATTAATATTATTTATGCAAACATTTGGAATATCAAATTTTGTATTTCTAGTTTAAAATAAAATATCCAAAGTTTCATGAAATTAAAAATCGTTTTTAATGGAAAAATGAACATTTGAAAGATTTTAAACTTAAAAAGATTGAAACTTTTAAGTTGTCTACTTCTCTAATTAAAAAAAAATAGTGATCGAGTTTAGATGGTTCAAAGAAAGCTCTGAAAATTCAAAGCGTTAAATTTTGAAAGCTTTCCAATTATTTAAATTTGTCTGAAATTTAAAAAAGTCAAAGTAAACAAATTTCGAGTTGTACAATTTTCAAAGTGGATTAATCTATGAATGTTCTCAAATTTAGACACCATACACTTGAAAAGAGAATATTTTTCAGTATTATTTAATTTGAATATCAAACTAATCACAAGTGCTTCAAGTTTAAAGTCTTGAAATTAGAAATCTGGTTAAACAATCGAATTTGAATATTTTCTGGGCCACGAGATTATTACCCTATTAAAATTTTATTCAAGTAATAAACTATGGAGAAAGAAAATATGGATTTTTACGAATTTTTTTTAACGAAGGACATTGGATGAACATTTTACTACGCAATTACTAAACCTGTATTGGAATGGATAATCCAGAATTTATAAATGGTCGTAATGCTCAGGTAAAAGGAACCTTAGTGAGAGTATGAATAGATGTTTGTGCAACATGATATCACGTTCAAGAGACTGACGACAAGGGGTATCTATAGCTATAGAAAGAAAGATAAAAAGGGGGTTGGAACAGAGCTTTTTACCCTCATCTTGAGAAGAGCAAAGGTTCAAAGGCAGAACAATATAAGGCATTTTCCCAGACAAAGACTTCTGCTAATAATAGCTCTAAACACATTTTTTTTTCATTCTTGCAGTAATTAATACAGATATAAAAACTAGAGATAGAAATCACAACCGTACTTTTCTTATATAAAAGGAAAGAGAACAAAGATAGAAGCGAAGGAGAGTAATACAATTAATTATCCTGTCATCTCTTATAGACGATGTAACGAACGTCTTATATTTCTTCTTCTCAGTTGAGTGAAATTCTATTGCTCTTACAACTTTTAAAATAGCACTATAAGTTAGTTGAGATGATTTCTTTGTGATAAAATATGGAACTGATTAATAATGATGTTTCTTTTTTACTTCAAACGAAATATGTTTATCCTACTACCTCAATTACTGTAATCATCTGGATTGACTCCATCTTAAATTAAAAGACATTCATACATTGTAATTTATCCTTCCCTTCATTTATTACGTCAGTACCTTAGTCAGAATCTTTCTAGTCAAATAAGATATTCATGGGAAGCCTTATATTTGAGGTCGAAAGGTGATGATACGAAAATCGATTTGACACGATAATTTAAGTGTTCACTCCTCCTAATTCAGCTATTCACCATGGAACGTCTTATTGACATTAGGTTTGTTAATTAAAGATGAAATTCGATTCAATTGTGAGGAGACAATTGGCTCTACGACGGGACATCAAGTTTAACTCAAATTTAAAAGAGGATCTTTACCAGCTTTAAATTAAAACAAAGTTTCAAATTCTTGACAAAACTGGTACGCCTAATATTTATTGTAAATATTCCTTAACCTCTACCATCATTGACAGCACATTTTTCAAGATAAAAGCAATAAAGCTTACATTTTGAGGGGAACTTCTCAGAGAAATTTATATAAAGCTTATAAATTTGGCCCTGTAGGAGGCACGTGATACCTTGATAAAATTCCATTCACCTTAAAAGATCGAATATAGAGAGTGCGAGTATTTTTAGGGTCACGTGCAATGAAAACCCGATCGTCACGTGGCAAATAAACGTGGGTATAATTATAAATTTATTGTTCAGATTTTAATGTATCTCACAAAGCCTGTTTCAACTAGGAACATTAGGTATGTGTCCGCCTTAGATTTTTTTGGGAGGCTGCATCCTAAGGCCAAACTACCTCTATGTAGAATTTTTGTACACAAAAAATGTATTTGATACGATTTTAGAGAAGAATATTTTGCATTCGTTTTGTTAGCTACGTTTGAGGGTCACCCATGGGAAGCCACCCTCTCCTAAAATTTGAATTCTATTTTATGCTTTTCATGATTGGAAGAATTTTCCATGAAAACATTCCGAAATACTCAATATTACTAACCAAACTTAAAAAAACTATTTGACTACTCATCTATAATTTTGGGACGTCGAGACGCTACATTAATTTTAAGCTTTCAAAGCTATAGCGATTTAAAAATGGATTTTTTAAAGATTCAAAAATTATAAAAAAAATTATGGCTAGAACTTCAATGGTTTTCAAATAAAAATTAGTCAAAGTAGGCGCCGAGCGCCTACAAGGAAGGGTTTCGTAGCCTATTAAGACGTTAATTTAAGTCTTAATAAGAATCTTAACTAATTTTTTTTTAATTTTGAAAAAAAGTAATGAAAAAAATTGGAAAAAAATTGTTTTTTCAAATTATTTTCCTTAAAAAAAAAATTAAAAATTTATTTAAAAAATCCACAATAGCCACCCCCCCCCCCCCTAATTCATCCACATTCCCCTCTCCACACTTCCCCTCCTTGGAAAATAGTACAACGGCTGGACAGACGCCCGACCGAATCAGCCCTGGGCTACGAAACCCTAAAAAGAGATAAAAACTTGTTTGACCAATTTTTTGACCACACAAATTGAATTGTTTTTCAATTACATTATAAGTAACCATATTTCTGTCAATTATTGACTGATTTGCATGAAACATTTCACAATCAATGAAAATCAGTAAAAATAAGTTGTAAGCGTGAAACTTAGGTATGAATTGTACATTGTTCCCGAAAATTGCCGTAGGGAGGTCACGAAAAGCGCATACCACCGATATTTTTAAACCGTTGTAAATTGATGTATTTCCATGCATTGATTACGAAAATGGCAATAAAAAATATCCAAAAATTTAATTTCCAAGTGCAAAGTTTGAAAAAAATGGTTTAAAAATAAAAATGCAGGGGGTAGCGTGTTTTTTGAAGGGGCTATGCTGAAAAAAAGATAGGGTTGGGTAAGATCACACTCCTATCCCCTTTCCAGTATATAGTCCCTTTTAACTCGAAGGATAGAAGAAAATAGGCATTCTAGGGTGTAGTGTGTTTTGTTAAAGAGGCTATATTTGAAAAAAGGATAGGGCCGAGTATAGGAGGAAACCAGTAGTATTTCTTTTTCATTATGATGTGAAAAGCGAAAATACAACCATATCCTATTTCCAGTAAACTTTCTTTTCATTATATGAGAAAAGTGAAGGTGCTGTACCATATCCCATTTCCAGAAGTCCCATTTCATCTTGAAGGGCAGACAAAGGAAAAAGAGAAATTCTTGAGGTTAGCATTTTTTAAAGAGTATAATAAAAATACTATAATTTTAAAGTTGCATTTTGGGATGATGGAAGTTTGGACGAACAATTAATCAAAATTACCATAGAGGCAGAGCAGCAGGATAGAAAAAAATGATCAAAAGAGTAAAGTACAATAGTAGCCCGTAAATGATACAGGCAGGGACAACAGAAAGTTAAGGAAGAAATTTAGAAAGGAATAACAGAAAATTAGGAAAATCTTGAAATTCGTTGTGGAGTTTTGAAATTCGTATACGTAATAGTAAATTATAAGTAAAATCCATAAAAGCGATTATATAGTAAAAGCACTGAAATTTATATAACATTATGCATGGACAGGTATAAAATTAAAAAAATATTTTAAAAATATCGAACATGGTATTTTTCTAAACTTCACTCTAATGTCTAAAACAAGATTTTTTTAGATTATTAGTATAGTATATTCTATAAGGGTGTGCAAAATTTTCGCAACTCGAACCGAAAACCCGACCAAAAAACTCAATATCCAAACTGGTCCAAAAATGCACGGTAACTTTGGCAGTAATTCATGGTAACTTACCATAAATTTCCGGAAAGTTTGGGTTTTTGAATTTTCGGGTCGGGTTGCAAACCCAAAACCTGGTAAGACCCAACCTGAAGTCATTTTGTGCATAATTAAACACTAATATTATGCATTGTGTATTACACACTGTTATACACTGTTAGTGTAGCAGTGAAATTTAATAATAAAATAGATAATTCTATCATTCAACTACTAAGAATATCTTTTTGAATTCGATGTTGGTGTCAAATGGAAGAAAAACCATTTCACTGCT
>CAKNWW010190950.1:0-13383 GCA_932074435.1 Andricus kollari
GACGCATCATACTATCAGCGTTACCTATCGATGGCCTGGATTGATTACCGGAAAGCTTTCGATTGAACCTCTAATAGACTCATCATCTGTCTGTTGGAAAGCTTAAAAGTTCATGCACCCATCGTGGTTTGCAAAACATCATGTGATAACTAACAGTGTCACCTTTCAGAGAGGTGTGTTTCAGGGCGACACCATGAGCCCCCTCCTCTTTTGCCTAACATTATTGCTACTATTTCTCGTACTTTGTGATTCCGAGGGGTAGCTCTGCGGCAAACCTGGAAATCGAAAGCATAAGGTCACTCATTTATTTTACATGGATGATCTTAAGATCTATGCTAAAAATAAAGAGAAACTACATCTAGCTCTAGACATTGTCGAAGAGTACACTTAAGATATTGGAATGGAGTTCGGGTTAGAGAAATGCGCCAAGGTTTATTTAATGAAAGGAAAACTTAATGGCATCCCGGAAGAGCCTGATCTCGTCGACAGAAGCGCTATACGACACCTTGGCGCTGGAGAGACCTATACATACCTGGGCGTGCCACAGAGCCGCATTCAGGACGTGACATCTATAAAGGATGCTCCCCGATGCAGATGCAAACGTCTCATCCGACGGATTTGGTCTTCCGAACTGTCAGCGAGGAACAAAGTATCTGCGATGAACATGCTTGCCATCCCGGCAGTACTCAATTCATTTGGAGTTGTTCCATGGACGAAGGATGAGCTCAGATCCCTCGATATCGGGTCCCGAAAGGTTATGCACATGAACAAAAGCATGCATCTTGTTCCGCGACTTTTCATTACGCGCCGTCAAGGTGTTCGCGGAATACTCAATCTTGAATGTCTTCACACAGGATTATTCTGGGTACAGCACATATAGCCGAAAATGGACAAGACCCTCTTCTTAAAATGTTCAGGAAACACGAGGAAGTGGGAAAAGGGGTATTTCTGTACAAAGCAGCGGTGGAGGCTGCTGAAACACTCGGCCTTGACTATAATATCAGGGGTAAGCCAAATGCATCAAATCTTATCCATCTCGAGTACTCTCTCTTAAAGGTCCGGGTTAAGAAAACACAGGAGAAAAAATTCCGCAAACAGCTCCTCAACAAGAAGATGCACGGCATCTTCTACAGAAATGTGGAGGATCAGTCGATGGCATATGAGCTAACGTTTGCTTTCCTTAAATCACCCGGATTGAAGTCGGGCACGGAGGGTTTCATTTTGGCATGTCAAGACGGTGTCATTTCCACTCTAGCATACCGTCGCCTCATTTTGAGACAAGATATTCCCGATGATAGCTGCAGAGCGTGTCATGCACACCCCGAGCATCTAGGACACATATTATCTAGTTGTCTAAATCATGCGGGAACGACCTACATCCAAAGGCACAATGCGGCACTGAGAGTGCTTTATTACCATCTCTGTCAGTCTTACGGCATTAACCCAAATACCGCTCCGCTAAACGCTCCTAGGGAAATAGAGTCAATTGTCAAAACTTCATAGCCAAGAAGAAAGAAAAGAAAGAGAAGTATAAAGACCTTATAAGAGATTTGCGACGGTTATACCTGGAGTATTCTGTTAAGCTAATCATCTTGATGATCGGCGCTCTTGGATGTGCCAATATTTCACTGATTAATATCCTGAGAAGCATCCCTGCGTATCAACAAAATGCTGTGACACTTGCGGGGAAAATGCAGAAGAGGGTCGTCCTTGGGTCGCTCCGTGTTCTCAGGGTGTACGAGACTGTTGCCGGAGCATTGTATTGAATTCGTCGCAGACTGTAACTACCTATCTGACGGTCGTGAGACGTGGTTACAGCTAAAATTTCACCGCGATTTCGCCGGGAAGGAATTCAATTTTTCAGATTAGAACCTGCTCCCGGCGAAATCCTGCTGTTGCCCTTATGAGAAACTTTTATATATGTATGCAAGCGTATATTTTTTCGTTAATTTTATATTTCGCCCACAAATCGTTTTAGATGTGATTTTTTTACAATTTTGGTTATGTTAAAAGAACAACAATTGATTCGTAGATTTTAATGAAATTTTGTATAAAAAAAAGGTTCAGGTTGTGTGATTAAATATCGTAAGAATGACAAAAAAATTTAATATATTCAAAATTTTAACGAATTTCGATCACAGTATTGTCAGTACTACTAGATCCTGCAAGCTAATTTATTTAAATATGGGATTATAATTTCTTGATATAATTGGATAAAATGTTTATAGCTACCTCCATACATGTATTTAAAAATGTTCTATTATAATTTTGGGAAAATGGGAATATTGCGCGTACTTTATTTACTTGTTATGATGAGAAAAATTGACTGATGAGTTTAACAGGCCTATACGATAAAATATATTTGTGTACAAATTTAAATAAAAATCTAACTTTCGACAGTCATTTCCGAAAAATCTTCATTTTACAAGTAAAGTTTTAAGTAAAGACAGCTCATTTAGAAAAAGCAAAAGTACTCAAATTCATCGAAAAGTCGTGAATGAAAATTTGACAATATCAAGCGCGAAATATCTTTAGCATAAATCAAAGAAAACATGTAAAACTGTTTAGAAAATATGATTTTTCTAAGAAAAAAATGGCTCTAGCGGGATATATCTGACTCATATACACTTGTAACGCATTTCTTAATGTTACAATTTTGGACAATAAAGAATAGTGCGAATTTAGAAATTTTAACAACAATAATTTTCCTCCAAGTTAAAATTTTTTTTAAATATATGAACATTTTTACATTCACATCATAATGAGAAGGCATTAGTTTTATGTGAAAGTTGACGATCGCGGATTACTTTAAATCTCCACTTTTCGAGACCCCATGAATCCGAAAAAACCGGTTTTACGATGGTGTCTGTCCATTCGGAAAAAATGTATAGTCCACAACAAATTGGGAAAACTTAGTGGGGGAATTAAATTCTTTCTATAACAAATCACAGCGGCGTCTTCCCACCCCCGCAGGGCGCTGGAAAGGGGTAGGGGTGTAAAATACGTTATTTTTGTAAAAAGGGTGTCTCCCGCACTTTTGTGTATTTTTTCTGGACTTCAAATTTTTCTGAACTAGAGATGCCACAATGTAACTTGCCGCGAATGTGACTAGCCGCAAATGTGACTGGTCGCATATATGTGACTTGCCACATTTTTTCAATTTTTTTTTAACTTCATATTTTTCGAAATGAGAGTTGCCACAATATGACTGCCGCAAATGTGACTTTCCGCATTGTGAATTGCCACAATATGACCTGTCGCAAATGTGTCTTTCCGCATTGTGAATTGCCACAATATGACCTGTCGCAATGTGAACTGGGAAATTTTTAAGTTTTCAAATCGAAAAACAGGCAATTTCATTTTTTTTTACTTTTTTGTTTGTTCCCAACCAAAGATCCTTTTCCGAAAGAATGAATTTATTATGTAAAAGGTGTCAATTTGAATTTCCTACTTATTTATAAAATCAAAGCTCGAATGTCAGAGTGGAAGATCTTTAAATGTTGACAGATTTAAAAAAAATTGTAATATTTTCTGAATTATGAATTTTCAGATTGAAAAATGTAAGAATTAAACAAAAATAGTTATTTCATCATTTAAAATAAGATCTTTTGTTATATGCATTACTGTGAGCATGGGTAAGATTTTGTTTAGATTTCATTCTAGAGATTTTGTAATGACCTGTAAATCTCTGATTTTCCAAGAAATAATTGACGTTTGTCCCACATCATTTCCAAAGCAATTTCGCGTCCCCTAAGTAAAAAATCTCTTTACTACTCTTAAATGAGCAGCCCTATCAGGCTCAGCTTTTCACGGGTGCATTATAATTTAGTGCTCCTGTGTTAAGCCAAGCTTTAATGCCCATTAGGGGAACAGCTCCAAATTAGGTCTGACCATTAATAGGAACAGATAGCATCGAAATTAAGCATGCCAAGTAATATCTGCCATTAAAAGTTCATTAAAAAATCATCTTGCCCTTTCTTTTTAAATCAAAATTGGATTATAAAACTCTACACCTAATATTCTCAAAATAGCTTAAATAATTGAACCATTGTGTTACATAAATGATTGATGAGTGTGATTATTTGGCGAAAACGGAATTAAAACAGCAGTAGGTGAAAGGTAAAGGTAAAGCATTGGAAAACGAAGGGGAGATTGTGGAGTACATAAACTGACTCGACATTGGCGGAAGGGCAGGAAGCTGTTGGTATATACTTAACCCACTCTTGCACTCGACGAAGTCCTTGTTTCTCGAGTGGAAACATATTACCTTCTTCAACAAGACACCCTGACTTCTCGAGGGTCTGCACCATCTTTCGCTCCCTTACCTAGGCAGTGTCTATACTCCAGAACTTGGTAAGGCAGCTACCCGAGGGTATAAAGTTCTCGTATAAAACTAAAAGCTTCTTCCAGTCCCTCGGTTTATCTGCATCGTCGGCGTTATTGATTCCACAGTTGCCTGCCAGATGGCACCAGCCCGACAGATATTTCTCATCCAAAAGGTCCAATTTTTCAATTGAATATCAGAATATCTGTCATAAAAGTGACACTGCACATTTCAGATCAAATATACATACATGCACTGATATGAGATAATATACTAATGATTTAGATATATATTATATATATATATATATATATTTGTTTATTTATTTATGTGTGTGTTATTAATTCTTGCACTATTCATTTAACTATCTATTTATGCATTAGAAAAAATTATAATTTTAATTTGAATATGTCATAGATTTAATGGTATACAGTAAAACGCCGAGCCTCAAAAGTACGCCGAATTTAGTGTAGTTTTGAGTTGCAACATTTTTGAGGCCCGAAAACAAATGAAGGGACAATGAATATCATAAAGTTGAGTACATGTGAAGTTAGATGAAAAGCAAAGTTCTGCAGTTATAACATGGTGCTGTAGCTTCAACATTAATAAATATTCACGGAGAAAATTTGGTCAGGAAACTTTACCCAACTTTTGAGTACAATTGGGATATATGCACCAGTTAGAGAATATTTAACATTGTCGTAATAATTTGTGACGTGTGGAATGTTAAATTTCCAAATGTACAGTACAGATTTTCAAAAGTAAAAATCAATGCAGATGGTGTAATTATTAAGAACTATTCTGCCATACATTGAGCAAAAATTGGATAAAATTTCATGTTAGTTAAGTAAAGTTTGTAAGTATTGAGCAGCAAACTTTTAATTATGCAGTGGTAATGATTTCCTTAAAATTGGTTATATAATGACAAATTTCGGTGAATCTTTTTAAGTAAATATGTATTATTTACTCGAAAGTTTGGTAAAGTTTTAAATGAAGTCTAAAGAAAAATTGTTTTGGCCATGTTATTGGTTTTCCTACTAAATATTCAGTTTTTCCTTTCACTTAGTGGGATGAAGAAATTATTTTTCGATGAGAATAAAAAAGGTTTGATCCAAAAAAATAATCCTATTCCAAGAAAATCAAAATTGAAGATCGCTGTATTACAGTATAACAGGATTTTTTTCTAAAAAGCAGAAAAGAAAAGAAAGAATCTCTTTTTCATTGCATGATAGTAATTTAACAAAATGTCAAAACTAAAAGGATGACAAAAATCAATACTACGTTAAAATTTGAAATCAAATTTTATTATAGCGAAAAAAAAACATTCTTTGTTATCTTCTGCATAACATAACCAAATATTTTCCAAATTGTAAGTCTTGTTTGAAATTTAATGACTTTCGTTTAAAATAACCGATTTCCAATGAAAATCGTTAGCATAACCTTAAATTATTCCAAAGTTTTGAATCTTCTTTAAATTTTAATTCTTTTTGTTTAATATAACCGATTTCTGGTCAAAACGTTAACATAACGTTAAGTTCTTCCAAAATTGTAAAAATTCTTTAAATCCTATGTGGATATTGCCGTGAAACCATTATCTTAAAATCTACAATTTAACACAAATTTTAATCTTCTTTGAAATCTAATGATTTTTTACTAAAAATACCAATTTCAGGTGTAAAACACCAACATAACCTAAAAAGGTTTAAAAGTGATTTTTGTGAAAAATACCAATTTCAAATGAAAGACGCCAACGTAACCTAAAGTTGGTGAAAAATGGTACATATTCTTTGAAATCTAATAATTTTTTATTAAAAATACCAATAATTCGCAACGAAAAAACTAACCCAACATAACAAAAAATTATGGAGGATTGTAAATCTTCTTCGACTTCTAATGAGTTTTCTGCGAAAAAACGATTCTCTCTGAAAGTAATCTAAAATTGATAAAAAATTATGAACATTTAAAGTTGAATGATTTTTGTTTAAAAATGTAAATTTCTGGTAAATTATTTTAAAAAATTTGAGCTTCAAAATCTAATAATTTGGAATTAAAAATATCCATTTCTCGTTTAAAATAACGCTAAAATAATCTGAAATTGTTGAAGATTGGCAATTTTGATGATTTTTGTTTAAAAATGCTAATTTCCAATTAAAAAGATTAACGAAACCTAAAATTTTAAATGAGTGGTAAGTCTTCTTCGAAACTTTCTGATTTTGTAATCATTTTTTAAAATACAGTGAAAAGCACTAATATAAAACTCATTATATTCCTTGAAAGGTTTATGATACTTCTATTTATCACGTTTTTATTAAATATTATTTAATAAATTGTTTAATTAAAGAAATGACCAACTAAAACTAATTGTACTATTATTTCTAAATAAAATAATTACGTATTTTACCTAAAGCAGAAGCAGAAACACAAATATGCAAATAGCTACATTTAAATAAACAATTGAGATTACAATATTATTTTATTATGCGTTTTTTTAATTATTCATTTTCAACTTGACTGCACAATTGTAACAATTGTACTTTGATATAATCATTATACTTTACTGAGATAATAGGGGAGACCGGGGCTAGTTGGGACACGGGGCTAGTTGGGACAAACTAATATTGAACATATCGAGCCATATGTAGTGCAGTGGTCGAAGCTCCCGATACGGAATATAACAGTGTATTTTGATGTCAAAATATTGCGTTTCACAGAAAATATCGCCGAATATGTATTTTCAAGGGTTGTGAGTAACTGTTTATTTTGTTGGTTTTTTCTTTAAATCGTCCTCGAATATTGTTTTTATTTTTGAAATGAATATGAACTTGAATAGAGCATATCAACAACTGCGAGAATTCGTTGGAGAATTTTTTCCAACCTTAAATTTTTTTTTTTTTTTGCAAATGTTGTTTACCAAAAATGCGGTCGGGGTAGGTTGGGACAGATTATCTCGGGGCAAGTTGGGACGATTAAACGATTTAACGTGTTTAGAGTAGAGCTAGACATAGCTTGTGAGTTTTTTTAAATTGCTTAAACTTTTGCTTAAACTTGGAATTTTTCCTGTCTACACCGAAAATCTAGAAAGATGAAATCTGATAATGATATAAAGTGACTCGATAAGCTTTTTTCGTACTTGAACACAACTGGAAGATAAAAAAAACGATCAAATGTCTTTAAAAGTGATTGTTCCAACTTTCTTCCTTTTTAAAAACAAGTACAGATTTTCTAAATTGACATTGTTTTATTTGTCCCAACCTGTCCCGAGTATTGTCCCAACTAGAAACAAGTTATTATTCAGAGAAAAAGTAGAAAATGACTGGAACTTAAAGTGGTAATTACAAAATATATGTTCCAAAATATATCAATCGTATAAAATGAATCTTTTCATGAAAGTTTTTCTAATGATACTTTATATCATTATCATTATCACTGTCCTCATTTTTGTAATTAAAATATTTCTTGAATGTGAATTAAATTAGCATGTTAATGTGTCTAATATTATGTTTATTTATTGATACAAATAAATAAAATATAATGCTTGCATGTTATTGGAGGGCACTTAAAGACTTTAGGGACGGCATTAATAGTTTGTGACAATAATTTTGGAACATCTACAAAATTATTCGTTAGTCCCTGACCTCTGTCTGTCACAAGTGCTGAAGCATTCCTCTAGTTAGTATATAAGAGAGTTCCAAATTTCAACCCTCGTCATGAAGCATGCGTCTGCGTAGTTTCGTCGAAAGCTTCTTTTTAGTCGTATTATTATTAGGTTTATTTATGTGTGTATAATATTGGTATAGTATTTATAGGTTTTCTGAGCTTATTTGCGACAAAACTGTATTATGTTTGGCTGTGACTGATTAATGTGTATGTAAGTATATGCTGTTGAGTGGGTATACGATTTTTTTTTATCTACAGAAGCTTACAGTTCACCCAACTGTCAGTGAAAGTTTCTCGAGCATCAGTGATTCGTTCATGCCTTTTCTGTACACCCACTCACACTTTTTTACCGATCCGTCGATAGTGCTTTACCTAACTGATCAGTAAGCTTTATCTAGCGTTTCGTATATTTTATAGTTATGTGCATTAAAATGTCAACGACCACGTACAGATATCCTAATCTTACCAAATTGAGTTAGGTAATGTTTCTCGCGCTATTTTTCTCTGTGTTGATTATATGGGACATTTCTCGTAAGTCACCTACAGTACGTTAGATCTAATGACACAAGATATTGATATTTCCATCGTCTCCTTTTTACATTTGTGTTTATAATTATTACTTTATTAAATATGTGTTATATTTACATGAGCACTTGCAGAAACATCTTCTTGTGTTAAAATGATGTTTCATTACACAAATGGAATTTCCCCTTAAATTTAAGAATGAAAGCATTTTCAATTCTCTCCAAAAGAATCCTTTCGCAGTAAAAATTATAAATTTGCGACAAATGTCATTCAATTTTGCAGCCAAATAATTTTATTGGTATAAAGAAGATAATCTTGTAGCTTTATAATTTTGATACACCTAAAATTAAACAAATTGTTTGTTTGTAATGTAGGCGGGGCAGCCCGCCAAGTCACATAAAACAACTAAAACACGATTTTCGTTGAGGAAAACAAAATTTTAGTTGAAATGAGCAACATTTTCTGCGAAAAACAACAAATTTGATTGCCCAAATACTAATAAAACGTTTTGGTTGATTCAAGTAAACAGGTTTTTTAGTGTGAAATTTGTAAAGTACCTGCGAGATGTTTAATACTGACGAATTTTACTATCAAGGCAACGCTTCACAGTAAATCTTAGAGATATTATTTATCTGGAGTTGGAAAAAAACGCTGCAAACAATTGAAATCTACAACTATCCGACGCGACGGCGAATAATTTTTATCACCATGCGGGAAAAAATTATTCCTAGTCAGATAATTGTAGTTGTCAATTGTTTTTAACGTTTTTATCCAACTTCAGATAAATAATATCCCTGGGATTTACTGTGTTAATTTTTATACCGCACAAACACTAACAAACTAAAAATTATTCATAAGGTAGGTGACAATTATGTCTCAAACAATGTATTACAATATACAGGCTTAAAAAATAAAAATTCTTAACTCGAATTCTTTAAGTAAACGATAAATTGCCGATAAGTAACAATGTAGTGTGTGTTGTCAATCTCAAAATATTTGGAAATTTATGGTAACTTATCGGTTAATAATGGCAATATTCAACTTTATTATGCATCTTTACATTATAGTTGGTGTAAGAGAATGGCATAGAGTTTGAGAAGATGTGATGGTCGCGGAGCCGAGGTGTAGGTGCAGAGTTAGAGGGTGGGTAAATGTGGTTATGGTAGGGGGTTATGGAGGGATTGGGGCCGTAGAAAGGGTGAGAGGTGCAGGTAGTCAGTAGTGAGATGGAAAGGTATAAAGATAAAGGGCTGTAATGGACCATCAGGGGGCGACGGATAGAGGAAGTAGCGAAGTGTAGAGGGGATAGGGTTTGGGGAGGGATCTTGGTCGATGTGTAAAAGGGAAATGTATAAGGTGTTACTTATATATGAAAAAAGTAATTAAAACGCATTCGATATAAAAGTGAAGTTTGTTAAAAATAGCGTAAAAATGTCAGATACATAAGAATAATATTGCGACATATTAAAGAGGTTCGTAATGACTGAACGACAAACAGTCACCATAGTTGCAATGCAATGTGACGGACACCAAATACTGTTAGTTCTTGAATCAAAAATAGCAATGAATATATGTGTCAACATACTTCAACAGAGGGCACATGGTTGGGGGATGGAGGGGTAAAGATTGCGGTTGCACGTTAGGGTACTTGTGGAGGGATCAGGGAAAGGGGGTAGATGGGATGAGGGGTGTAAGGAGAAAGTGATGGAGGTGTCGATGCGTTAAGAGGAAAGAGTATGGTGGACTAAAGGAGATAAGGGTAGAGGGAGGAACGGAAAATAAAGAGATTGGCAAGCAGAGAGTCAAGAGGAGGGCATGGACGTAGAGTAGATGGAATAGGGCTTTGGGCTGGGAAGGATGATAATTGAGATGAAAATATTTGGAAGTGGAGGGGAGGAAGGTTAGGACGGGGAACGGATAGAAGTGTAAAACTATGGTAGATTAGTCGGAGAGGGGATGAATGGTTTGGGTAGCAGGGAATAAGAGTGTAGGGTGTGAGTGTTGGAGGGAGAGGAATTTGGTAGATAATGAGGTGATAGGGAGTAAACTTGTCTGGTAGAAGAGGGATGTGTGTAGGGGTGAGGGAAATGGTTCTTAGGAGAAAGTGAAGGTATTCATGGGATGGAGAGTGGTTTGGAAAGCGATGGGATACCGTAACGGGTGTGATGGGGTTGAGGAAGATTTTTGTGTGTAGGGATACGGTTGAGATGTTACGGAGGGGATAAGAATTTGGGTAGAAGGGATGATGGATGTGGTGGGTGACTGATAGAGGTCGAGAGTGGAAGAGGTCGGGATGTTTACGAATGAGGTAATGGGTATAGGGGGGTGAGATGGAAGATATTGGGGGTGAAAGTGTATACAAGATGTAAAAGGGGGGCCAATGGTATAGGGATAGAGGGGGTGAGAGTGAGATTGAGAATGAGAGAGAGAGACAGAGAGTGTCACGGAGGAAGACCTCAGAAGAGAATCAGTAATTATTCGTTACAAAAACTTGCCTGCAAACTCAGGACAATGTATAGTTATGAGATTGAATTCTCAAATAATATTGTGGAATTTTCAGAAAGAACACTGAAGGTTTTTTCAGATTGAGTTGTATAATATCACATCAAACATGCGATGATGTAACACTTATTACTTGACCTCCTCAGTGTCGCCCTAATCTTGTAAGTTAGCGTGCTGATTTGCCTTATGCGGAACGTGTAGCTTCAGCTTGTGCATTTCAAATTTATGGCTCTGAAGCTATCGATCGGCATCTCACTGTCCTTCCCCTTAACTGAAAATAGGACATGTCACGTGTGTTCTGTTTCCTTGATACTACTCTCCTGGGTAGCACGTGTTTATAATGATACACTCTGAAAAAATTCATTTCGCAAGAGTAAAGAGTGTATCTCTTATTGCATGAGCAGGCATTCAATTTTATTTTAATATGTGCGATCTTGAATCTATGAAGATTCTTACAAGAATCCAAGACTGTAATTATTTACAAATTCAGATTATTGCAATTAGTGCAATGGAAAAACAAAAGTTATAGAAAATAAATTATTAAAAGATGTTGAAAGACCTGTGAAAATTTAATATCGACTCCATCCGATTTGAATTTCGGTGATTTTTTTCTTGTAACTTGATCATAACCGTTGATCATAAACATTGACAAATATTTCAATATCCCAAAGAGTTTCTCAGGAAACTTAGTGCGATAAAAAATGAGTTTTGAAAACAGTTGAACTTACAGGGTTATGCCTTGAGACCCTTCAGTCGAAGAAAAAAATAAGTGTATCAAGACCTAGCATTTTTTCACTAACTATCACTATTTTTGACCAAAATAAATTTGTAATCAAAAACTTACTTGACATTAAGTTATGTTATGAAATATTGATTGTAACCGATTTTCGAAAACATAATTCACTTTCTCAATAATTTTATTTTTGGTATGAAGTTATGCACTTTCTAAAGCTTTTACTATTCGTTATTTCAGTTGAAACCATACGAATGATTTTAACATGAAGGTTACAAAATAACAGCCTTGTTGAAGTTTTATGGTTGACAACCACACTCTTTCATCTGATCTCCACGATTTGAGACTCCTTGTTATTTTTTATCTTGACATGATTCCATTCATGATTATTTTATATCACTTCCATAGCTTGTGGTAGCATTCATATAAATTTGTAACTAAAGGTCGAACTTAAGGTGAATATTCTTTACGTACGCCATTGGCGCCATGCGATGCCCTATATTATAAATTTTGTCAGTAATTGACGGACCTTGATTACTTACGAACTGAAAAAAGTCTCAGGTGAAATTAAATTCCATACATTTAAAGTACAAATCAAAATATTTGTTAGAGTTAGAATTATTCAAAAACTAGCCACATTAATAGGAGTGTTCTGGATTAGCTTATTAATAACAATTTGATTGAAAAAAGTAAAATAATTATAGGATGTATCCAGTCTGAACTCGAGAATTGACACATATTTTTTTTTAGATTTCAGTAGCATTTTTTATTATTTTATAAATCATTAGAAAGGTTGAATAAATTTTGAGATTGAGTATACGTTATGGTACATCCTTGAGTTAGGAAAACTGGGTTTTTAACTGTTCAAGTTGTTTAGGACATTTTCACATAGATAACAAATCATATTGTTGAAAAGGCTAATTTGTGTACTGTATATATTTAAAAATTATTTCATGCAGAAAGAAATTGAAAAATCGAACTTAGTGACGTTATTAGGAATGAAGTCTTCAGCGTTTCTAAAAACAAAAATTAGTCAAAGTAGGTGGCATACGCGTACAAGAAACGGGGTCATAGACTTTTTCAATGCATTATTATCTAAAATATTTAACTTTTATATTTTAATTTTAAATTATTACTGTTGACCTAATGATATAAATAGATTAGTAATAAAACTAGTAATAAATAAAAATTTCTGACATATCTTTTTAATAAAAAATTTGAAATATTAAGTTTCATGTTCCAAACACTAAGTGCTAAACCTCAATTCAAAACGCAAGTCCAATCCGTTTACCGTTTCGCTATCCTCTTTGAGGCCTCCTTTCAAAGAGATTAGATGTTGCGTTCAGAGTACAGAAGTTCATGTCCATCCATAGTTGGCGAAAATAGGGAATGATGAATGAAGAAGGAGTGATTATTGATTAGAGAGAGGAAGAGAGAGAGATAGAGCGCTACCCGGGTAAAAAAATTTTGGTATGGGATTGATCTAGGAAAACATCTGGGAAATCATATGGGAGTGATCTCTCAGATAGTATAGTAAAAGTATGGCATATAAGACGATCCCATACTTCATGTATATTTGAATGAAGTATAGTGGATGTATATCTTAAATATAGTTAAAGTATAACAATGTATGGTTGAAGTA
>CAKNWW010190957.1:0-11586 GCA_932074435.1 Andricus kollari
ATCAACGAAGTGAAGTTAGCTCGTGGTTGAAGTGAAAATACCTAATTCACGTGTCACGTGATAATTTTGAATTCAAACCCTAGAATTTTGTAGAGATGCAGGTTTCGGGTTTGGTTGATAATAACTTTTTGTTATGAATATAAGTATAAGAAATATCGACTTGCAGACTCCTGTTATATAAGCGATATTAATTATCTCTATTTTTGTTTGACAAAGTAATTTAAATAGTTCAGTATTTGGGCGTATTAACTTCTTGGACTGGTAGCACTGATCTTGGGGTGGTTGGAGAAGGTAAGAAGGTTGCTATTAGGTATTTTCACTTCAACCGTCAGCTAACTTCACTTCGTTGATTGCTGAGGGGAAAACGATGGACCAAATGCATGGGATTCGGTCCATTTTGGCCCTATTTTGCTAATATCTTCGTAAAAACCAATTTTTTCTGTATAAGTGTATGGGAAAAATAGTTTTTATTTTTGAAGATCTATTCAATGACATAATAAAATGATAATAATCATCATTCATTACGAAGATATTACAAAAATAAAGCTTTGTCCATGCATTTGGTCCCTTGTTTTCCCCTCAGAAACCCACAGCAATCAACGAAGTGAAGTTAGCTGGTGGTTGAAGTGAAAATACCTAATTTTGTGTCTCGAACTCGAATCTCATATCGATGCTCGATCTCGGTCGAAAGTATTTGAAAGGTTAGTCGCTTATGTTTTGCTCTGAGACCGCTGTCGTTGAATTCGCTTCCGGCGGTAGTCTTTGAAAGTTGCAAAACGTGTTTACTTCCCTCCATGAGATACCAGATAATTCGAATATGTCAAAGTGGACCTGAAATCGACATTAATATTGATTCTTCGGTTGACCTCATTGAATCCGTTTTGCTAAATTTTTCAGGTGTCATCTCCATCTTGGCCGGGCTCGTGTCTCGGGACTTTCGACAGCCAATTGTTTTTCCTTTGCAAAAGTTTTCCTAAAGCCTTGATTTTAGGGAATATCATTTCTTTCGGTAACGATTTTTGTGAATGAAGTTTAAGGAAAATGCGTGTCAATGGAGAGTGTTCGCTCGCAAAAGCAGAACTGGATTTGATGGATTTGATGGAACACGGTGTCCTCGCGAGTGAAATTTCTTGTCAATACGATTTTGGCGCGAACGAATTAATTGTGTAGGTTTCTTTTGTTTAAATTCGAACAGCTTTTCGTAAAAAGTTACTAAATAACTAAAATCTCGTTGAAAAACATAATATGTGCACATGTAACAAAGAAGCTTAGTCTGAAACATGTTCCTGAAAATTTTATTTCGTTCATATTGAGTTCATTTTTTCTATTTGCGGTGCAAATTTTTATTCAGACATGTTCGTGCAAGTGTTTTTTTTTTATTCTGCGGATTTTTTCACGTTTTGACGCAATACGTGAATAATATACGTATTCAAAGGAAGGCTAATTCAACGTCAACAGAGGTAAATGATCATTTTTTCTGATTATCGATTCTGCCAATTGTGTTTTTGATTTTTCTAATTTTTCAATATAAATTTCGATATTAGTTTTATGAATTTGATCCTCAACTGAATTTAATACAAAATTATCCTAGATTTGTTCATGTTTTTCGTTCAAAAATTTAAAATACTAAATATTATACATTATTCTTGGCTTATTTTTTAAAATGATGTTTGTTTCTTTTGCTACATGAACGATAAGTTTCACATATATTTCTGGTACCATTCAAACGCTCGATTTTTCTCTATTAAATTAAATTTCAGTGCCAGATTAACATAAATTTCTTCTTTTCTAGTTGCAGAGAAAAGCCGCAATGGTAAGTCGATCTGATTTCAAAATTCCGAACCGGCTGCAGACAGTGACCAAAATCTAGAATTTACTGTTCATAATCCTCTATAGGCTCTATTTATTGACTGATTTTGAAGTTTATTTTTTAGAGATTCTCAGAAACAAAATTTGTAAGGTCCTCAAACTCTTAAATTTTTTATTTCATTTTGTGTGGAGCAATATACAGGGTGTTTTTTTAAACTTGAGACATCAAAATATCTCAAGAAATACGCATCCTATAAAAAAATATTCGTAATAAAAACTTTTTATTTTCGAGGGGGAAAAGCGAGTATGGGGAAAGGGGGAGAGTAACTTTGTAATTTCAAATGGGAACCCCAATTTTTTATCACAGATTCAGATTCTCCTCCATGAAATACGTAAGTTTTATTCGAAAAAATTTTTTTCGATTCGCGAAAAAAAAACTCAACCGCCAATGTCCCCTGGGGGGTGGGGTGGGGTAAATTTTGTTCAAAGTCGCTTTTCCCCCTCGAAAATAAAAACTTTTTATCACGGATATTTTTTTCATAGGCTGTGTATGATTTTAGGATATTTCGATGTCTCAAGTTAAAAAAAACACCCTGTATACACAAATATCGTGACAAAATTAGCAATTTAAAGAATATTGTTTTCTATTTAAAAGAAACTTGCCTAAATAAACTCGCTATTGATTAAAATGATTGCAGATGTACTTAAGGAACATTAATAATTAATTAAATGAACAAGTTCATTGCTATTAACAATTTATTTCAATTAATTCTTCAGTGTATCAGTTTGTGGTATAAAACAAAATTATTTTGTTTTAAGATCATTGTAATTTATTATTAAAATAGTATTAGTAACGAAAAATTCTCATAATTTGAAAATCTGTAAACAACTTGTAAAGTTATAAATAATAGACCAATTGACATAGTAAGAAAATTAACATTCGGATAAGAACATTTCATTAGAAGACGATTTTTCATGAAAAAGAATATAAACTTTCGATTCTTTAAGTAATTTTAAAAAAAAAATTGTTTAAAACTGTGAGTAAAGAAAATAACGATATTATATAGTATAATTAAATGCGTAAGCGGGTGTCGTACGATTTAATTTTTTATTTATAGTATATTTCAAATAGGGTTAAGAAAAAAATGGTCTAACATATATGCCATCAATTTTTTGTATCTCTCATTTTAAACTTATTCATTTAAACTCAAATTGTTTAAACTATCGAAAATTTTAATTCTTTTTCATAAAAAATGATCTTTCAATGAAATTTTTTTATTCCAATATTAAATTTTCTATTATGTCAATTGGTCTGATTATGAAACTTAGTAGGTTAACAAATTATTTATAACTGTATTACTAATAATAAATGACAACGATTTTAATACCAAATCATTTTTTGTTACAACAAACTGATAAACTTAAATAAATTATTTTAAATTGTTGATTAATTACTTATGTTTCTTAAGTATATGTGCGTTGGCGAGTTTATTCAGGCAATTTTATTTTAGATAAAAAATTATTCTTCAAATTGATAATTTTATCGCTATATTTGTTTATAAATTGTTGCACGCCAAATTAAATTTAAAAATATAAGAATTGGAGGACCTTAAAAATTTTATTCTGAGACTTTCTAAATAAGGTACTACAAAATCCTTCAAGTGATAGAGCCTGTAGAGGATTATGAACAGTAAACTCCTAGTTTAGACCACTGCACGGTATTTTTATGATGTTGAACAATATTAGAAAAATATTTCTAAAAAGAAAAGTTTTCTCATTGTAGAAAAAGCTTTTAATGTTTATGATTGTGTTGAGACAAAAAAGGGTCAACTTTAAAAAAAATAACAAAATTTATTAATTTGAAGGATGGAATTTAAAGTTTTAATTTAAAAAAATAATAACCATTCAATATACTTTACAAAATCTATGAAAAACATGTAGGTCAACATTCTGTTTATCCCAAACACAAGTAGTTACATACATCCGAAAGAAGCCTGTCCACACAAAATCAAAAAATGTAGCCCCTCCCCTTCGCTCAATATTTGACCAAATTACAAAAAAATGTCTCCATAAACTACCATCCAATAGGACTACACTTTGCAAGTTTGAGTCCGATTTTTCGTAGTCCCCTAAACAGTTCTCACTAGGATAGAGAATTCAGTGCAAAATTTAGTGTAAACTAGAGCGGATCTAGTCAGTCTCTTCGCTTCATAGACTACAGAAACCAAAACACCATGTAATGCGAAGCTGAGTGGTATTTCAAAAAAAAAGTAACTGAAACCAAATTAACATTATTTTTTCAGGCATAACCAATTTTTCAACCACCAAAGTCGAAATCAAACAAAAATTTTATTAATAATAAATTTTTTTGGTCAAAAATATAAAATAAAATAATGAAACTTATCTCTAAACATTTATCCGAAACAGGAAAACTATGAACAAAACTTTATTAAATATAATAATTTTAGTATATAAGTTAGAGCCAGGGAATAAATATCAATATCAGGTTAAATATATTTTCGTAACGTTTTATTACAAAACTTCGGATTCGTCTACAATATCGCGCCAATTGAAAATTATAACGAACAACAGTTACTAGGCTATACTGCTAAAAATGAAAACATCTAAGACTTGTTTACTTTGAGAGGATATTTTATCATCGACAATATCATGTTCGTATATATCACTGAATTCGCCTCAATTTTCAAGTTGAAGCGTACGAGTAGAATGAAGCACTTTAAAAAATTAAGGTGCACTATAAAATTCAAATACAATTTACATACAGCCTACATACTTATCACATACATTCTCCTCGAAACCGCGAATCTTGCCGGAAGCATTTTCTCAGATCTACATCTTCTTTAAGTTTTCGAAAAAATAATATTACTACCGTGATGAAACTTTTAATGAAAACTCATTGTTTTAATCTCCTCTCTGTTTAGTATATTATTGAGGATTTTCTAAAAATAACAAAAAATTATGCTTCTTCCAGAATTATTCAGATTACATCGAATTCCTTACTACTTCATTCATGTTTATATGATAATGTAAGATAGTCTATATCAGCATCCTACAATTGCAACTATTCCATTTACTAGTTATAATGAATTATTTCGCTGTTGATATCATACTAAACAATTCAGTGTAAGTTGAGCGAAATAGTTAACAAAAATCTACGATTAACAATAGCACGTTTTCTTCCCTTCCGTCAATTCCTCTGACAAAACTACACTCTTCACAGAAAATTAACGAACCAATATGATGCTTCTCTAGTTCCTTTACGAGCCCCAAAATTGTCAAAAAAACAAATTCCAAACAGCTATCTGCCTAAGAATATTCTGATAGTCTCTGACTTTTAAAACAAATTAACAAATCATCTTGTATAATATTAATTATACAATCGCCTGTTCCATTTTTAACACAAATCATTTTATAAACTAATTAACACATTTTAGTATTATGCACAACAAATTACTTAAACTAGAGTAAGTGCAATACTTTTTTCACTATATAAATAAAATAGCGTTATCACTCCTCGGAAAATGTTCAATTTCCGATATTTTATGTATTAGGAAAAATTCTAGTTTCTTGACTGAAATTTAAAGGAACTTAAATTTTGAAAGATCTAATTTAAAGGAGGTCCATTTTTCAAGTATGTAAACTTAATTTGTTTTAAAGTAAAAGCTTTTAAATCAAGAACATACGAGTTTAAAAACATGAAAAATCGACATCCTTGAAAAATAAACTTTTTAATTCCAGCAAAAGTTTTTTTACTTGAAAACTCATGGGATTAAATTTTGAAGAATCGAACTGAGAATGTATCAAATTTCAAAGGCATTTGAAAGCCTACAAATCGTCATTTTGTATATTCCAATTAACAAAACAGATTAACATGCAAACTGAATTGCAACAATTGAACCTACAAATAGATGCATTTTATTCATAATAAACGTCACCAATAAAAACTTGAGCGACCAGCGCATTAACACATGCTTACTAAGAAAAACTTTGAAGCCAAAATTGCTTCGTAAAAACTAACTTAATTTTTCCATTCCAAAAGTCGGAGAACTTCAGAATTTTTCAGATTGAAACTGTTTTTCATGTGTTACCTTACTTCCATCCTTAATCAAACTGGAATACAGAATCATACTTTTATAATAAACACCCTTTCGCATTAACGTTCAGCTACGATATGCGATTATAAAGTTAAAAGTAGATTAGATAGATAAAGGAAGAGAGAATCTTACGGCTAGCGATAAATGTGAACAGGATAGTGAGCAGTCTAATCCGAAAACTTGCAAGTCTATCATCTTGTAAATGTATCACACGACGAAAGACACTGAACGACAATCCGACTGCTGTCAGTTGTTCTTAAGCATTTAAATTTTAAATACTAAATTCATTATCAAGAGTAAAACTCGAGTTCTAATTTTAAGCGAAGGCGAAAAAATCTTACTTTAAAAGCAGAGCAACTCGAGGACGGAGATTCGCTGTGACCTGCATTTTTGGGAGCTCTACGAGCAAAAACCCCTTGATTAAGTCAGGGAAGTTTTCAGATATACTTGCAACCACTATCCAGCGTGTATTCGTAGAAACATTTACATATTTACAGTGTAGAAATCCGACATTGATACGCCTGCTTGGATATATCTACTTAAGTGTGCTAGGAGCTTACATTATTCCTAAACCGACAATCAATAATTAATATTACTTCGTGCACGCATATCAAGAGTGATTGGCACTGAAAGCAGTTTCATAAAATTCGGAGGATATTTCGGTCTTTCGATCATAATCTCGATCGTGTTTCATCCAAGCTCAAGCTTTCTGCATCAGTCCACTTTTTGATTTAAAACTTTTTTTTTTTAATTCGGATTAAATGATCTTAATCGCTTAAGGAGTCAATCTTTAGAATGAAATAAATAAACCTTAATTTATCAGACCCTTAAAAAAATGTGATAATGTTCCGAATTCCAACCTGAAGAGTTCCTAATACTTTCGAGTACCTTTATAATCATGTTGAATTTTTATTCACTTGCTGATTGCTCGCATCGATCGCAAAGCGTCTATGCCGAGCACTAAACATATTTAAAATACGCTAGAAACGCGAAGCGCTCGGTATAAGACTAAATCGACCGCTTTGAACTTTAAGCAGTCATTTCAAAGAGGAAATATTTGCGGACTGCATTAATTAAACGTAGTTGATTCAACAGACAGTGAAATATGAGTCAAGAATCGGGGGAATTCTTTGTTTGATGTGAAGACATCAATTATTTGTAAGCGTGTAATTTACACTGACTGTTATGTGAATTAAAAGCTGCACGATTTTATACTGCAATGTTCGTTTCCTGCTAAAGAAATTTTCAGCATCGAACCAGCTTTAGTTTTGTTTATACGAGAGAACTAAGAAACCAAAATTTGACAAGTTCCTTTCAATGAAAATTCATTTTGTTTTCGTTGTTTAAAAAATGTGATGTTTCTCTGAAGAGTTTCTCGAAAAGTTTCCTATCAAATTTCAATATTTTTATTTCTCGTACTTTGAGAACAGTTCATTTAACACGAAAAGCACTTTCTTGAAAGTTTGACTAGAGATTACCAACGAAATCGAATCGCCTTGTACATGAATAGATTTGAATAGAAATTACAAAGTACGAACTATAATTAAAACTAAGAAAAGAGCAAACAACAAGAGGCCAACTTATTTGTTTTTCTTACTTTCTACCGGTTCTTGTCTTGTCTTTTCGTGAGAGCTCGATCCAAAACTTAAACCATCAAATTTATATCGTTTTAAAATTTTTTTACCCTCTGGGCTGCTTTCCGCGAAACTTTTATTGGAGATTGATGCTTCGAAAGTATTAGGCTTACTCGACAAAGAGGAGGAGCTTGCAGTATGTTTATCAAAGTTCGTCGAAGACACTTCGCTTTTTTCGTTAATTTTCTTAGGTGCAGGTATAGACTCTTTGTCAGTCGATATTTCAACCTTACTTCCTCTCCGCTGAAGATCTTTAATTTTCACTGGTTCAAAAACTTGTTGAGTGTTCGCTGTAAAATCTCTCGCTCTGTTTTCCGAAATTTCACTTACTCTTGCTGAGTAATCGTCGCTTTTAGTGCCAGTGGGTGAATCTTTTTCCTCTGCAATTCTCGGCAACTGAGTGCTTCCACACGAATTCGACATGCCCACGTTTCCAATATTGATCGATATCCCGTGAGTTAGCTTAGAATAATCTGGTGCAACTTTCTGTTCACCCGATACCTTTTTATCAGACTTAGATTCATTACTTTCTTTAGTGGCGTCACCCACTTCATCTGTAGCTTCAGTACTGGACGTTTGTGCGATCGTTACGCGCGGATTAACTTTTACTACAGTATTCGCTAGTGGTGAGATCGAAGTTTTGTTCTCGGCCGAACGAGGATGCAGTCTGTCTGGACTAAGTGCACGTCTTAGTAAGGGCGAGCCAGGCTCTGCAGATTTCGGTCGATTAAAACCCTTCTTTTGATTGTTCGGAGTTGACATTGACACTCCTGAAACATTAAAACAGAAATAAATCAGTTTTACCGCTTTTTTTTTATATTAGAAATATGTAAATACTGTTTTCTTTAAGAGAAAACCTATTTTTAAGGATATACTGTACGTACAGACAATCTCAAAATTCATACAACCTTTATATCGATTTATAAAATCGACGAATATTGACCCAATGTGAATTGCTGTGACTTTTTATGGAGAATTCTAAGCGTACTTTAGAAAAAAATTTGTTTAGCTTAAACTTTTATTTTAGAAATGTTATATATAAGGTACATGACCCAGTAGTCGTGACGGTAACATTAGCCCTGAACGAGCTAGAAAAGGAATAAGAAAAAAGAAAAGTCTTACGGAAAATTCCGTAACGGTAAACAGTTCGTTTATGATATCAACCGGAACTTAAGTACATTTAAATTAAACAAAAAGCAAGAAAATTGGTGTCACGATTACTTGGACGTTTAGCTTATAAATTTTAGTGTTTTAGCTTGAATTTTAGGTAAAAGCTACCATTTTTATCCAATCTGATTTTATACCGCAAAATATTATTTACAATAGTTTTTAATTGGATTATATAAATTTTTTGTTTAGAACTCATACATTTATTTTGTATAAAAGCAAAATTTTTCCTAAATAATTTTAATTTTAGTAAAACCCAACCAAACAAGTTTGTGAAGAATCTTTGAAGGAATAAAATTAGCCCTTGACCCCCCTTGTATTGAATAAGAATTACATCTTCTACCTAAAATTGAAGCTGAGACACGAAATCCCATATAATTTTGATTAAATAAACAAATTTCAACCTAAACAATTTTTTTCTAAAACACGCTTCGATTTCTCCTTCAAAACTTTCTGCAATTAACATTGGTTCTTTTGTGGCCAATTTTATCAATCATTTTAAAAATTGCTCAATTTTAAAGTGGACTGTACGTAGTGGACATCTTTAAATTGATATCAAATTTAAAATCAGACGAAGATTTGCAGTATATTTATCTTTCTGATTGAAGATCCTCCCTTATGAATTAATATATTTTACTTGTCAATTAATAATTTGAGTCGAATACGATTAGCCTTTTAAATCGAAACCATATAAAACACAAGTAAATTGACGAATCGAGGTTGCCAGAAATTTTAGAAATTTAATTGATAAACAATTATGGAACAATTTTTTATAAGTCTTTTGATTTAAATGAATTGAATTACGGTTAGCTTAAATTGGCAATAAATAAAGGTACTGTGGAATCAGAATGTTAGAATAGGGTCTTTGCAAAAAAATTAATGTGTTTATTAATTTTAACTTAAAATATAAAATATATAATAATTTTGACTATAAGGAAATTAATTTGATAAATTTGATATTCGGAAGTTATAGTCATTGTAATATTTTAAATATTACCTACTAATTTACTTTTTAATTTTCTCCGAAATAAAGTATTTAAACCACATTTTCTTTCACCAACGTAAAGAGTACGTAATTTAATATTGCAAAATGCAATTGTAAATCATGCAACAACCCTATTATCCGAAAATTTTTAATTTTATTTATAAATAAATCAAATTAATAACGTTAAATTAATAAGAAAAGACCTTCATTTTTTTAGTTGCTATAACAAAAAAACTTTTGTTCAGTTTCTATAATGAAAATGAAATATAAGAATTTTATTGCAATTCTAATATTGATAAAATTAAACGAAAGTTTCATTTGGTTTCTTGTGATGCTCAAAAAAGAGAATTAACTCTTTTTATAGAAATATTGTAGAGTTAGTATTTTGAAGATTATCGTATACCTGCGGAAAATATAGTAAGTTCAAAAATTTATTGTAGAAATAGATTTTTTAAACGAGACTTTAAAAAAATCATGTTTTTCAGTTTACCAGAAGGGGTTGATGATCACTCTTGACATCTGGTGCACAAGCCATCGTGAAATGTTTGAAATCTTTGTGAAATCTTTGAAATATTTTAAAATATTTTATTTCTTTGTGAAATCTTTGAAATCTTTCTGCAATCTTTGAAATCTTTCTAAAATCTTTGCGTAATCTATTACATCTTTTAATCTTTTGGAATCTGAAATCTTGGTGAAATATTTAAAATCTTTTAAGACTTTTCAAATCTTCTTACCACAACGTTTCGTTATAAATTGGAATTATGTATCATTTTTAGACCAGAATTGGGTGAAACAGGTAGGAATCGTCAAAAAAGATTCTCAAAAGTGAGAATCACGTCTGGTATTATTTTTCTTTAAAAATCATATACAAAGAAAAAAAAATTTCAATAGTAAACCATACCGTTAAATGAAATTTTCCTCCATCCCATAAATAAATTGACTCGGGTGTACCGCAAGAAGTACTTTCAAGGAAATTCGTGGGGAGGAAAACATCGTAGACTTTTTATTTTAAAATAAGCAAACAATACCAAAAGCGACTCTCGTAAACATTTTGGTATAAGATATATTGAATTACATTTCGTCTAAACCCCATCTTAAATCAGATAATTATAGTTCATGCATGCTTGCTCTACCATAAACAAATATTAAACTGGAGTTTGCAACGTTTCTAAATAGAAAATATCCTTACCTAAAATCTAAGGCATGAATTTTGTAGATTTTAATGGCAAATAAATGCAAAAACAGTTTCATCCCCCTAGCCGCCGGGGATAACAGTCAACTTAGATTAGGGGTTGAAAAAGACTGGTATCCTTCGCAGCGGGGAGGATGAAACTTTTTTTGCAATGAATGTCCATCAAAATCTAGAAAATGTATGCCTCTGATTTTTTAGACTTATGGAATGAAAACGATTGCTTTACTCGGCATCTAGGGGAATTAAACTTTTTTTTGCAATTATTTACCATAAAAATCTGGAAAATTCATGTCTCAGATTTTAGATAAGAAACATTTGAGACAATTTAGAACAAAATTTAGAATGTTTTTTCAATTTTTTTTTTACTTGGGCGTTGAAAACAGCAGCTTTCCCAAGCAGCTAAGAGGATGGAACTTTTTTTTACAATTATTTGGCATCCAATGCTACAACATTCATGATTTGTGATCGTCCGCGAAGAAAGGACCCAACGCGCAGTAGCTTCATTTTACAGGAGCTAATTAAATTCTCAAGAGGTCTGTCGAGGCCGATTTTGCAAAAAAAAAACTGTGTTTGTTTATTATTCAAGTTGCAAAATGCCAAAAAACCATAATTTTTCATATTTGAGCTGCCTGTTCTATATCATTCATTGATATTACCTCAAAAAGGTGAAAAACTGATAGATTT
>CAKNWW010190958.1:0-13283 GCA_932074435.1 Andricus kollari
ACAAGAAGGTGGAATGGACCGTAGGGTCCTTCTGTCCTTTTAAATCACCAGGGGCGGATGGCATTTATCCAGCGATTTGACAAAAAGGCATGGATTTGGTCGTTCCTCCTCTGTCGAAATTATTTAGGGCAAGTATAGGCCTTAAAGACGTGCCATCGGCATAGAAGGATGTCAGAGTGGCCTTCATAACCAAACCTGGGAGGGAGGGTTACACTGCTGCAAAAGATTTCTGATCAATCAGCCTAACGTCTTTTATCCTGAAGACGTTGGAGAAGCTGGTCGAGATATACATTAGAGATGAGGTTATCTTGGCCTCTCCGCTGCATGGAGGGAAGCATGATTTTCAGGTAGGCTCTGAGATGTGGCATGCCGGACTAGCTTGTACGCTGGATAGGAAGCATGCTACGTCAGCGAAGAATCGAAACCAGATAGGGTGAGGGCCTAGTAAGGGCAATAGCTCCGCGGGGATGCCCCCAGGGGGGTGACCTGTCGCCCCTCCTGTGGTGCATTGCTGTGGACGGCCTCCTTCGAAGGCTAAATGAAGAGGGGTATTATACTTAGGGATATGAGGATGACTTTGTATTCCTACTCAGGGGGCTCATCTGCAGACGCTGATGGGTCTTATGAGGTCGGCGCTGCGCATTTTAGAGCTCTGGTGCGATAGCTCAGGGCTCTCGGTAAATCCTGAAATGACCAATCTGGTCATTTGCACGAAAAACTATAAAATTCCAAAAGTGGACGCTCCTGCATTTTGCGGTGGGAAGTTGACATTTTCGGATTCGGTTAGATATCTGGGAGTAATCCTAGATAGCAAGCTGAACTGGGCAAAGCACCCAAGCTCCTATATGCGGTCGTGGTCTGATGGCCACCGGCGGAACTCAAAACAATGCAGGACAGGCTGCGACGACTACAAACGCTAGCATTCAGGGGTTGTACTGGAACAATGAGGACTACGCCCACAGCGGCGATAGGATTCATGCTCTGTGAAGAACCCTTACATGTTGCGATAAACGCTAGAGCAGCACACGCTATGGGCCGCCTGGCAAGAACAAATTGATGGACTCAGGGGACTAGGCACACTATGCTCCCGAGTGATATTAGTGCATTGCCGATTCTAAAGATGAGTCAAGATAAAATAACAAAACGCTTCTTGCCCAAGCTTTCCACTTCTGTACTCCAAGCAGGAATCTGTGGAAAGCAAATGGTAACCCGCTCCTCCAAGGGGAAATATGGTATACAGATGGCTCCAGGGGTGAGGAAGGATCAGGAGTAGGAATTTATGACAGCAACAGAGAGAAAGAGATAGGGATATCACGTGGTCGACATGCTACTGTCTATCAGGTGGAGGTCCTGGCCGTCCTTCGCTGTGCTGAAACACCTATAGAAGGAAACGCTGCTGGAAGACAGATTACGACCTGTTCCGATAGCAAAGTGACACTAACTGCAATAGAGAATCCAGACCTAACATCAGAACTGGTTTGGGAATGCAAAAAGGCATTAAACCAACTTGCAGAAAGAAAAAATGTGTCTCTCATGTGGGTCCCTGGTCACACAGGGATCAAGGGCAACCAAAAGGCAGATCAGTTGGCAAAACGCGGCGCAGCAAGTGAATACATAGGACTAGAACCGGTACTGGGAATAGCGTCTTGCTGTAGTGGTTTGGCCATTCAAAGCTGGATTCGAACAAAACACCGGGAATACTAGGAGCACATCCAGGGTTGCCCTCAGGCGAAATCCATCCTGGGTTATACCTATAGGATGGACAGAGCCAGGGAAATCCTGGGTTTACCCAAGAACGATATAAGGACAGTGGTACAGATGCTAACTGGGCACAACCACTTAAACTATCATATGCAAAAAATGGGGTATAACCCCATGACAGAGTGCAGCAGATGCGGCTGGGATAGTGAAGCATCCCTACTGTGCCAGTGCCCGGAATTAGCTGGGCTTAAGCAAAAGACCCTCAGGGCCCATTTTATGGGACCAGAGGAAATTACAACACGATCAGTAGTCGACATACTAGGCTTCGTCAAGAGGTCTGGGGTCAATTGCTGAGAGCGAATGAGTAAGGGTATGGCACAATAGGCTTTATAGCTTGAGCGCCAGAGGAGCTATCCATGGGTTCCTCGCCCGTCCTATAACTAACTAAATTACTATGTTTAGTGACGAAGAATTGTCATTCGATGTTATTTGTTCATTTCATAAAAATATTTTATAAACAAAATCATAGTTTGTCAATTTATGGGCAGAAAGTAATTGTTTTTCATTCTTAACGCCTTTAAATTATGTATGTGGTATTTGATATTATTGATTTATTTTATAAATAAATGCCTGGAGAACCGTTATCTCAAGAAATCATAAAAATGCTTAAAATCCCTTATTGGCACTATGTTTTTCCCGTGATATGTGATATCAAAAGAAATATTTCCTGTTATTTTGTACAATGTTTAAATGTGTGCGTTGTTTTTCGCTCTGTGTTAATGCAAATAAGAAATAAGTGGTACAATTCAGCGAATACGCAAAGTTAATTGTTACTATATTTTTTTAATAATTTCTCTTTTCCCATTGTAAGGGATCGTACTACACTTAACGGTAAATTTTGATTCCTCACATGTAAAAACACATTTCTTTGGCAATTTACGATGTTTTCATTTATTTTTTTTTTAAACTACTGGCAGTGAAAAATTTGGATTTCTGACCCTTCAAAACCCACGGGTATGAAACAGTCTTCTTTAAGGAAACATGCTTAATATTTTTTTACTAGGCCACTGCCTTATGATGGTAACCTACGCCATTGATATTGCAAAATTCAGATTCCCCATATCTCGAAACCCCTAGATACCAAAATTCATAGAAAAATCTTGGTACTGAGAATTATTTACGCCTTTTAAGCTGTTTCGGGCCACTGTGCGAAAGGGAGTCCGGTATGAGAAATTTGCGGAATGCGACATAGGTACAGAAACTCTGCTCCCTTAGCTGTATTTCAGGAGGCGGTTGGAGGGGCGTTGCTAGTACTAGCACGGCTGATCCTCCCGGATTAGAAGATATAGCACTGCGCGAGGGAATACTACAAGAGAGTCATAGCATAAGCCCAGGGGACTCTAGAGTGAAACGGCCATAAGGCTGTTTGCGAAAATCAGGCTTGGTACGCGAATGATTGACGCACTTATTGATGGTGGGTCTTCGCGTTTATTTGTGGTTGAATCTCTCGCCAGGCAATTGATAGTAGAAAATAAGCGTAAAATGGTGGATGCGAAAGCACATATGATGAGAGTAGCTAATGGGTTTACTTCTCAGATTCTAGGGAGGTTATTCTTGCTGATAGAACTAGACGGTGTGAAGCATGAAGTACCTTTCCGCATAACGGACGCGTCATCAGCACATTGTCTTTTGAGTTTGGATTTCGTGCTTAAATATGATATGATCCAAAATGGCTATAAAAACGCGTGGTATTTAGCTAGGCCTCCGGGTGAGGAACATATTGTTCATTATAGGGATGGTAATACAATTTCTATGGGTGCAGACGAGATCAGAGAGCAGATCTGCTTGACCTAATAGAATTGACTGAAGCCGCATATACCGACTCGAGAAATTTCTGGCTAAAGTTATTTTGTCCCGCGCTTCAAAATATGGTCGAACCCACGTCGTCGAGCATAAAATTGATGTTCAGGGACATTCCACAATTTCACAGTAGGCTCGTGCTGGATTAATGGGAAAAAGGGTGATAGATAAACCATGGGCATTGGCGTCTATGGACTGCATGGGACCTTAATCTCGTAGTAAAGCAGGCAACTGTTATGTCATTTTTTTCAAGATTATTTCACTAAGTAGATCACATGCCAAGCCCTACGAGCAGCCAACGCCAAAAACGTAGGTTTTATGGCATCCGTCACTCCACCAACACAATAAATGACCCTCAAGTGATCCCGATTAAAAGGATGAATCGACTATTAAAGGCAATGATTCGATAATTTGTGGATTCGAATCATCAAGAATGGGATATTCATCTCCATGAATTTAGGTGCGCCTATGATACCAGGGTCAATACCAGTATTAAAGTGAGTCCAGCCTTTTTAAATTGTGGGAGGGAATTGCGGCCGAAAATAAGCCTCTGAGGAGAGGACGAGAACCCCGATAATATTTTCGAGCCCGACAGAGAAAAATGGGTACAGCGTATGGAGCGACTACAATACTTAAGAGATCGAGTGACAATCAGTCGCAACTTGATTTTAAATATCAGATAGGAAATCGGGTCTTAAAACGTTGGACGATATCGTCCTCAAAGGAGAAGAAAATACCGGCTAAACTGAAGAAGCGTTTTCATGGTCCCTTCCGCGTCATTGGGATACGTTCACCTCTAGTCTATGAATTTGTAAATGATAAAGGGAGGGCACTCGGCGCTTTTCGCATTAAGGATATGAAATCATATGTAACTCGATAATAAAAGTCTTAATTAGCTGTTCTTGTTCTTCTATTCTAATCTAGTTTTATAATATAAAGTTCTGTTCACCCACTGATTGGAGACTGGCAATGGAAGGAGCACGGGCTCAGACGCCATCGCCTGTCATCTTGGTAGAGGGTTTGGTACGCCTACCCACTCCCGATCCCCAGCATCAATCCTAGCGAAGTCCTGAGGAGGGAGTATAAAACACTGGGGGGCAAGGTCCTTGATCCCGTCAGCCGATGCATACTCCGGGTGCTGGTGAAAGGTATCACGGTATCCATTCCGGAGATCGCACCTAGAACAGTTTCCTTCATTCACCATGAAGGATTGGCAGTACGAGCAACGAGGAAGCAAGGCAGGCCCAAGTCACACAGGTGCAGGCGCAACCGTGGTTTGTTCACGGGGGTGGAATGTGGATGAGTCGTCGTCGGTGGACACGGAGAAAAACTTATTTGTTAAACGGTCCAGGGAGAAATGTCGCTCTGAGTTCAGCTCGTAAATTCGGTCGGTGGAAGATTTAAAGGTGTTTTGACCTTGTTTATTGACTCATACTCTTTCCCCATTTTAAGCCATGTCAAGATTTGCCTGGCGCCATTTTAAAATAAATTTAAAGCCTTCAGGGAAATTTATCCATTATTACAAATTTTAAATGTTGGAATTTAATGTTTAATTTTTAAATAAAAGGGAAAGTAAGAACATGTGCATCCTAATTCAGTAGTAGGTATCCTGTCGAACAAAGTTAAGGAATTTGGAAATAGTTGTAAATAATTACATGTTTTAAGAAGAATTCAGACTATTCGAAAATCTTTAAAAGAATGTGGTCGATGATTTCATTACTACTTAATTAGGATGCCCATGTTTTTTTTCAATTCTGCAGAAGTCTGTCGAAGTTTTTGAATTCTTTAAAAAAATTTAAATTCTCTTCAAATTTCTGGGATATACCTTGACTTATTTTGAATTTCATTCAATCTTTTGAATTATACAATTTCCATTGAATACTATGAATTCTCCATGATTTTTGGAATTTTTTTGAACTTTTTGAACACCTCTGAATTCCTTGAAGTCTTGAGATACCACTTGATTCGGTCAATTTTTTTAATTGTTTGGAAATCATTGAATACAACTTAAAATATTTTTGATTCTCTAAGTTCATCTAAAACAATGGAATTCTCTGCAATTCCTTGAACCTCTTAATGTAGAAGAACGTCAAAGTTTCTAGTGGCAATCCCAGTATAGCGAGATCCATGCCGAATTGAATGATTAGTAATTAAAATTAGTAATCTACTCGTATCTTACAAGTACACACGCATGTACTAAATATTACGAAATAATGTTTTTACGGTGCATTTTAAAGTGCGCACACACCCCCTATGACGAAATGTTGAGGATGCCCTTATCAATAAGATTCAATTGATTCTTATTGGGTTTCACTAGTTAACGAACTTGATTAAGAGCGTCCTCAAACTTATTTGACCCGGATCTTTTGTGCAAAAGAAACTTTTACCCGAAAAAAAATATTTTGGAAATGCTTCATACACGCGTGCACTAACTGTGATGGAGTCAGTACTAATTAAATAATTAGTAATTTCAATCAGTAATCTAAACGTATACCACTGTTACTCGCATGTGCAAAAAGTCAAGAAATTATTTTTTAACGAGATTTTTCAACCGCTAACACACCACTGATAATGAAAAATTGACGCCGCATTCACGAATAGGATTTAATTTACTCTAATTAGTTTTCTGTAATTAACGAACTTTATTCAGAGCGATATCAAACTTAGTCGAAAAGGATCTATTTTGATGAAGAAAATTCTACCATAACAAAATATTTTGGAAATTTTGGACACATGCGTTCCAGGGATATACGATTAAAAGACTATTTGCAATGTCTAATCCTCTAATTGGCCCTCATTGGGATTACCGCTAGCCATTTTGACGTTCCTATGAATTAACGGGTTCAGGAAATTGAAGAGAATTCATAATAATTCAAGTTGTGTTCATAGTTATATTTATAGTTTTCATTAGAATTCAAAGAGTTTAGAAGAATCCAAATAGACAAGAGAATTGAAAGAATTCAAATAAACAAGAGAATTGCAAGAACTCAAAAGAATGGAGAAGACTTGGAGTATACAAAGGAGTCAAATTGAGTTTAAAAAATTGCACTCATTAAAAAAAATGTGTACAGCTTCATTTAGTATTAGTTAACCCGTCGACACCGAATTGTTTGTCGACCAAAGTTGATGAATTTGGAATTAGTTGAAAAGAATTTTATGTTTGTAGAAGAATTCAGAGAGTTCGAAGATTTTATGAAGCTCAAGTTAAATCAAGAGTTATAATTCTGGACGGCCACCGATTATTATTGCCAATAATGTACGAAGTATCTGGGCTCACAGAAATTATTCGTGCTATGCTCACCGAATTTCCGTGAACCTGGCCTTTATTTTCATTTTTTTTTCTACACAACGAATTTCAGTAAGTCAATATATAATCGCGAACATGTTTAAGTGAAAGAAATAATTTTTTTCCAAGTTATTGAACAGATTTATCAAACTTGAGCCTATCTGTTGTAAAGAGAGACACATTCGTGATAGCATATATTTCTTTTGAACGTTCGAAATGAGGTAAAGTTGCCTTGATAAATTTGTTTTTTTTCTATCCGCCAATACAAAGAAGGACAAGGACAATTACATTAACCGAATATTTTGGGTACAGTCGTTGCAGCTCCTTTTTAAGGTATTGATACCTCTACTCCTTTTCCTTCTCATTGGCAGCGATGTTGTAGTCGGCCGGAGTCGTGAATTCGATCACGAATATAGTTTTGTTCTTAAAGTCTTCGAGAAAAATGTCAAACCTCGAGTGTGCAACGGAGACTGCTGCATACTGAGGTGGAAATGACACCGTCCTAATTGTTGGGGGATGTTAAGGGAGAGAAAGGAGTGTCTGCAGGGGCTGCGAGGGGCTGAATAAAGTGAGATAAGGGGAAAATTTGGGGCGGAAGGCGGCAACAGTCTTGAAAGACATCTGTCGGTTGCAGAACATACTGCATGGAGAGGCCCCAGTTACCGAGGGAGGAGCGGGTAGTGGGAGAGCGGGAGGTGGTCACCGAGAGTGCTGGCAGGAAAAGGAGGTGAAAGAGCTGAGGGAGAAAGTAGAAAGATTGGAGAGTGAGGTTGTGTTGGTAAGGAAGGAAAAAGAAGTCAAAATGAAGCAGATGGAAGAGGAGATTAGAGTGTGGAAGGATAGGACGGAAAAGAGGCTTGAGAATGTGGAGAGTAGGTCGGAGATGAAAGTAGGTGACAGAGGAGAGGGTGAGAAAAAAGGTATTTGGGAGAGCAAAGTGAAGGCAGACAGGAGAAATAATATTGTGATAAGAGATTTGAAGCTAAAAAGCGGGGAAGAAAGGCAGGGCGTGGAAGCGCTGCTACAGAGCATAGGGGAGGATGTCGAGGTGAAAGGAATATTGCCGTAGAGACAGGCGGGCTTTAGGGCGGGTAGGAGCACTGTTGGCAACATCTACGTTCTGCAGCATGTGGTGGATAGAGAATTAGCGTGAAAGGGGACGAGAGTCTACGCGTTTTTTGTAGATGTCAATGGCGCGTTTTCTTCGGTGGATATGATGAGGTTGTGGGTGGCGATGGAGAAGAGGGGAGTGGAGATGGGCCGGATCGAGAGGGTAGAAATATACATATGAAGAGACGAAAGATAAGGTAAAAGGAGGGGAGGGAATGTCGGAGGGATTCTGGATGGATTAGGGGTTGAGGCAAGGGTACCCGCTTAGCCTAACGCTTCTTGCTATTTTAATCGCAGACATGGAAAGTAATCTTGGAGGCCAGAGTGGTAGAAGGGATAAGAATAGGTTAGAGCTGAATGCGGAAAAGTCCATGGTTATGGTGTTCAGAAAAGGAGGTGGAAGGGATAAGGGAGGTGAGTGGAAGTGGAAGGGAAAGGCGGTGCAGGAGGTGAAAGAGTTTCTGTACGTGGGCTTCTTGTTTCGGAGAAATGGGGGCGTGGATGGTCAGATGAAAGAGAGAGTGAGGAGGGAAAATGTAGTGATGAGGCAGGTGTGGGGGTGGAAGGAAAGTTAGGAGGTAAATAGGATACAGGAGAGGTATGTAAAGTGGATACTGGGGTTGGTAAGAAACACGCTTAATTATATTGTCAGGAGGGGGAAGTAAGTTGGTTAGGAAGTGTTAGTGAGAGAAGGAGAACAAGAGACAGGGTGGGAAGATGGAGGTTGAAAGGGGAAGGTATTTTAAAATGAATGGACTGCAGATGGATGATGTGAGAAGGATGAACGAGGAAGGAAGGTATATGAGATGGTTAAGGAAAGAGCAGGGAGAGAGCGCGATATTTGTGTGACAAAGAAGAGAAAGGAAGTCAGGGGCTTATCGCGAGGATGAGATGTGGGTGCATGGAGGGTTTTAATAGGTCCTGGCTTCATAGGGAGAAGAGGATGTGCGAATCGTGAGGAAAGGGATGCACGAGTAGAGCACTAGTTGGAGGAGTGGGTGGAGGTAGAAAGGAGTGTGATAAGCATGGAGGTATTGATGCATGAAAGGGGGGGACAAAAGGGCAGTAGCATGGACGAAGGGGGTGTTGTGTAAGATAGTGAAGAAGAAAAGGAAGGAGGAATGGAGAAGCAAAGATTATAAATAGGAGAGAAAGTAGATATAAGTAATCTGTGAGGATTGTAGATAGTAGATAAGTATTGGGTATTAGCCGCCGAGGCAGATTTTGGCAATCCGAGACAAAGAGCAAGCGGTTTTAGAGATCAGGTGTGTATGAATGTTAGTTTTTAAGGGTTAGTTTTAAGAAAATTCTATAAAAATGGGAGTGTGAGCAAGTCAATTTTTTTAATGCTAGCAGGCCGAAAAAAACGTTTATCTATCAACACGTGCTGCAAAGGCCCGGAAAATATATTTTTTTTTTAGAAATTATTTTTGTTCGACAAGTACTTTTTAGGTTTAATCTGACAACTAGTCATTGATATAAGGATTTATATTTGTTCCGAGCATTTTTCAATTC
The DNA here is from genome assembly GCA_932074435.1 of Andricus kollari. Lineage (NCBI taxonomy): Eukaryota > Metazoa > Arthropoda > Insecta > Hymenoptera > Cynipidae > Andricus > Andricus kollari. The sequence goes on from CAKNWW010190958.1 coordinate 9,473, forward strand.
TTTAAACAATTGATTATTTTTCACTTGCAAATTTTCCTTTAAAAAAGTTATAAATCTCTAGTTTAAAAAAAAATTTTGTTAACTTTGTCGCTTATTCTTAAATATCTTCGTCAGTCAGTGTAACCCCTTTCTTTAAACAATTCTTGTTACTTGGAATAATTATTACTACAGTAATTTGTCATTGTTAAAAGCAAAATTTAATTTTAAAATAACTATCCAATTGCTTAAACAATTCATTACACATTCTTTATATAACTAATATTTGCTTATCTTTCTGACATTATTTCTTTCATTTTTTCCTTTAAATCTCCCCCGCAGACTAATAAGTATTGTTCCTATGAAAGCTGTAAGTAAGTTTTATGCAATTTTTGATGATCAATATAAAAAAAATGTTTATAAAAATATTAATTATCTTAAGAATTTGTATAACATTTAAATATTCAACAACAAGCGACACACTTAACCAAATTTACAAACAAAAATTATATTTTCTATATTATTTCTATAAAAATGTACAGTTAATCTTTCATAAACTGTTTAAATAATTCGATAATGCTTTCAAACTAATCGAGTGGCAATAGCTGATTGACGTAGATATTTAATATGAAACGACAAAGTTAATGAAGTAAAAAATAAACTATAATATTCTACATCTGTTTAAAGCAAAATTACAAGTAAATAATAATAATTCTTGGAACAAATATCAATTTTTGCTACAAATGACTAATTGTGTGATTAAACGTGAAAAAAGTTCCTTTCAATGAGTTGGAAAGAAAAAAAGTCTAATTAATGGTAAATAAGGGGAAAAAAGAGCCCATATGCGTAAATTATACGCAAAATTGTAAATTTCAACACCAAAAGAAGACCTACAAATTTTTTATTAATTATTTTTTGATAAGATGCGTATTTTTGGTTTAAATCCTCAAAATTAACATTGAAAACGACACAGGGTGCAATAAAATATGAATTAATAAAAATGTTTTTCTAGAGGATGCGCAATTTTTTAAATTATAAAAACAAGACAATAAAAATACGTCCGTTTCAATACCAATGCATATCATGAATTGTAATAATAAAAGTTTATTGAAATCATACATTTTTCAGGGTAGCTGAGAATAAAAATTAGTGAAAAATGAGAAACAAATATTAAAGTAAACATGAAAAATAAAGTTTATACATTATTTTGCAATAATTTAGTAGTAGAAGGAGCTTTAACATAGGATAATTCACAATCACCAAATTACAGTTGTCGATGCATGTACAAAGACCGAACGCGTAGCGCGAGGTAAATACATTTTGAGCGCGAATCGCGAGATAAATATATTACTGAGCGCGAGATTCAACAGGAGCGTGCCCTGAGCGCGCTGAAACCCGCCAGCCGCGCGCACGGCGCGCGATGAGAATGCGCATTTATGAACCTTGTTCAATAACACAATCAACATTATTCTGATAAGTCGGCGTAGTTTGGCGGATGTGACGTATTAAGGTGACAAAGTTGTTTAAATAATGTTTTAAGTATTAAAGAAAAAAATTTTGATCTGAAGTGAAGCATTTAAAACTTTTTAAAATTATACTACCATTTTAGAATTTTATGCAGTCATTAAAAGCAATATTACTTAAAATTCATGCAACTACCCCATTAGTCGGCAGCTGCATTTGTTGAATCATTTTTCTGTTTGACCATGAAAACTGTATTTTCATAATGCACTGCAGGTATGCCTGATGTTGAGCTCGGAATAAATGACATGCGGAGGCAGGGAAAAGAAGTAGTTGGTCGGCATGACATAATTCCTGTAATCACTGAGGAGTGGATACGACTGGAAAATGTTGAATTCCATTCCTGCATCCAGCAAGATGAATATGAGGATTCCAAAATCATAAGGTGAAATAATATAATAATATAAACATATTTTACTTAAACTGTGTTTAAAACACAAACCTATGCGACAAAAACATTTCTTTCTACCTGTTACTAGGTTTGCAGAATCAGAACTGTAGATTTAAATCTAAAATGAAAAAATGTATATTCAACATAGGCATGTTAATTATACATATCTTATATACTATATATTTTTCGGTTCGTTTGAAATCGAACCGGAAGGCCTATGACAAAGCCAACGGACACGTCGTCAGGTTGCGGAGAGTGCGTTCATGCATTAAGAGTTTCTTCTTTCAGTAGCTGCTCGTGGGAACAACAATGACACCACCGAACCCAGTATTAGATACGCAAGAACAAGCCGCAGACGAAGAGAAGGTAGTAACATTAAGACCAATCGTAGAAAACAGACACACCCTGAGAGATGATAGCGATTTCAGAAGAAGGAGAAACATTAACATCCATGTTCCTCCTAAGCCCTCAGATCTAGCTGAAATGGAAATGCAGCGAGCGCTTTGGCTGATTCAAATCCAAGGCAAAAACAGACGATGGCCCAAAAGACCAAAAGATGCTTGCACCAACTCCAAAAGAACTACACACTGAACAAGTCAAAGCTGCTGACATTAAGCAGCACATTGGTGACAAAATAAAGGTGTTATCTGACGCAAGGAAGAGAATACAGAAAAGGGAGGGGTTGTTCAGGGAGAATCAACAGTTTCTCGCTGACCCACTGCGCCTGTTCATTTAACTCCCTGTTTATGTCAAAAATTAACCGAAGCCAGAAGAGGTAGATACTTGTTTATGGTAGCCGCACAAAATGAGCATGTTATACTGCTTGGGGACTTACCCTAAACGTTCCCTTTTTTCTAGCGGCTTAGGCGGACTCATATATAATATTGAACCTCGTAGTAGAACAGGGTATTAGGGTATGAGTTCTAACATTATATAGCAGGTATCAAATGCGCTTGGTTGCGCTGACTAGAAAGAGAGATCACGTTCAATCCCGCACCAGCAGAACACACTTCACATTTTGCGCGTCTCTAAACAGAAAAATACAGTACATTCCATGAAGAGTGGGACGATGGTCGTGGGGGCTAAGGCGTAGGCTTTAGACCCACACCGTCGGCTTGCGGGTTCGATTCCCGCCTCGCACTCTGGAAGTGCATCGGCGGCCCATGCGGTGAACACTAGCCAAGCAAGGGAGTTGTTCACCTCCGGAGAGTCGTGGGACCGGTACCTCTAGAGAAAAAGGCTCTCTAAGTACTTAAAGCTGTTGCTCTTGGTGGTTCGGAACCCACCTTAAACTGTAGGTCCCCCTCTCATCACCAAGTAAGTGCGTGGGGGGTGTGTAAAGGAATAGGGAAGAGATACAAGAAAAATGTAAACCCTTAGGGGACACATTAGAAGCTTCCATTCCATTCCATTCCAGTACATTCCATGGAGGAGAGCCATCTTCATGGCTAGGGCAATGTTTTCGGAACTCGAAGTTTACAAGATCTCGCCACTAAAACTGAAGGAAGACACTGAGAATATCATCCGCTTTAAGGAGCTTTGCGACAACCTCATAATATCTGATAAGGAATGGCTGCTGTTAGCACACACTGTGCGCCTACAGAAGAAAGGCAACTTTTCCAACTTATGGAACTACAGGCTAATAAAATCAATGAAGGAGCCTCGCCGAAGTAGACACAAGCGTCTCCTTCGACAGATTTGGTCCTCCATTCTGTCAGCGTAGGACAAGGTATCTGCGACAAACAAGCATGTCGAACTGGTTATATTCGTGATCGAATTCTCGGCTCTGGCCGACTACAACATCACAGACAAGGAGAAGGAAAAGGAAAAGAGGTATCGAGAACTTAGAAGGGAACTGCTAAGCGGAAGCCTGACACATCTCTTTCTCTTATGTATTCTCCATCTTGCGTTAGACAACACCTA
>CAKNWW010190971.1:0-14647 GCA_932074435.1 Andricus kollari
CGCAATGCTATAATTTCCACATAAACTAGTTATAAGACCTCCGCCTTGAAAAGGACTCGGGTCCAAGTAGAAACATGTTGCCGACATTTTTTTAAAAACATCAAAAAAGCGGAAAAGGCTTACAGTACATTAATATTCTACAAATTTAGAACTTCAAATTTTATTTATTTTATTTATGATGATAAATATATGAAATAATTACCTTCGAAGCATTTCAGATTCAACATCAACGACTATTGGACTACTATCTCTAAAATTTGAATGTGGCTGCTGTTTAAGTTCAGTAAAAGATCGGGGTCCACACGGGTGATTTATCATTTGCTTCTGCTGAAAGTTCTTAACTTCCATCCTAGTTTTATCCCTCTGATAGTAAACTCCCGCAAAGATTAGTACGTTGAGAATGAGTAAGCTGCAACCGATGGCTATCGTCACACTCAGTGCTGTAGAATAAGCTGCATAACTGTAAACAGAGTTTTAATATGTTGCGCTAAATTTGGAAAATGAACCAGTTATTTACAACATTCTATTGTTATGTTTCTTTAAAATATAACAATAAATATATCAGTCAACAATGTTAATAAGAAAGCCACAAAATAAGTCAGAGTAAGGTTCAATGACTAGGAGGTATGTCGGTCTACTCGATAAAAGAGTCGCTTAAACTAAGGATATGAACCGAAAGATTAAGGTTCCATTGGAAGGACCACAAACTTGTGCCGAACTCGCCAGTTCTTCCGTGTGTGGAAGTCAGTCTTGAGCCATTCTTGACTCAGATATCTACCTTGCCCCAGGAAATAAGTCTTTCTCAACCTGAAATCGATGGTCACATCGCCACGGTGATTCTGTATCCGCCAGTTGAAATCATCCGCCCCCTTCTTTAACCTCGGATCGCAAAAGATGAAGTTCGGCCACTCCTTGTAAATCCCCGGGCTACAATCCACTGTAAGTGGCCAATAAAGATTTTATATTAATTGGGAAAGTTGTCTTATTGTATTCATAATTATTCTTGGCGTCCTCATCATAATTCCCCTCATTGGATAGCAGCCCCGCTACATGGACTATTCGTTCAAGTTACGTTGAATTTTTCAAGTCAGAAAATGTTCGGGAGATGATGTTTGATTCCTTAGCAACCAATCAGATGAAATGAGAACGCGCGGCAAATCTGTCATCTGACAGTCACTTTGTGTAGGTTGTCGTGACGCCCATATTAATCCCTTACGAAGTATAGGGTAAATTGTAGATTTCGCTAACCAACCATAGCGAGCCTAGAAGTTTTTTAGAAGTTGCAGAAATAGAATTGAACTTGTCATATGTTGTCATTTTGTTTTTTAAACTAGGCACTCTCAGTGTCAGTAGACTTGTCAAAACAATGGGCAACCTAACCTCCAATGTGTATAAAAGTCCGGAAGATTGGGCGTGCTACTTCTTGGAGGCCAAGCAGGGATGCAGGATCAATCACTGTGAGAAGGCGGAGATCAGCCTGGTCAATCTGAGTTGACAAGTTACTGTCGGCGATTGGCAGAAATGGAGAGCGAGTTGGCGACCACGCTGTCAACAGATTTGTGTGTGGTGCATACTGGAAATTATTTCATGACATGAAAATGACAAATGGAGGAGGACCAAAAATGAAACTTTACAAGACAAACAAAAAAAGTTTCCTGCAATAGGTTTTCATACATAGCATTTTCTTAAAATTATAGAAGCATGTGTTTCCCAGGAACTCTACATTGCAGACGTGAAAACATTAGAAAAGAATATTTTGTTTGTGGGAGGGGGGAAAATTGGTCCTTATCTCGTCCATCGATTTCACCTATCTCTCGTGTCACAAGGACAATTACTTGTACCGAATACTATGGGTACAGTCTTTGCATCTCCCTTTTAAGGTCTTGATACCTCTCGTCCTTTTCTTTCTCCTTGGCAGTGATGTTGTATTCGGCCGCAGCCGAGAATGCGATCACGAATATAGTTCGTTTCTCGAAGTCTTGGAGAACAATGTCAGGCCTCGAGTGTGCAACGGCGACTGTGTCCGAAATTCATACTTCCAGGTACTCAGCGTGTGCATGACACGCTCTGCACCTATCGCTGGTAACTTCTTGACATAAAATGCTCTCACGGTATGCTGAGGTGGAAATGACACCGTCCTGGCATGCGAGAGTAAAATCCTCTGTACCTGAATTAAGCCCTGATGATCTGAGGAAAGCAAAAGTTTGCTCCTTCGACAAGGACTGTTTTTCTACATTCCTGTGAAAATTTCCGTGCATTTTCTTGTCGAGTAGCTCTTGATAGAACTTTTGAACTTCTGCTTTCTTCACTTCGGCTTTCAGAAGTGAAGCATCTAGATGGAGTAATGCACTTTCCTCACTTCTGATGTTAAAATTCAGGCCGAGAGTCTCAGCCGCTTGCTCCGCGGCTTCGTAAAGGAATGCTCCTTTACCAATCATCTCGTGGTTCTTGACCATTTTTAGGAGAGGATCTCTGCCATTGGCTACGTGAAATGTATCATCGCGGAACTGAAGAATTGATATGCAAGCTTTTATGCATATGCATGATCTTACGTGTGGTGACATCAAGGGCCTTAAGTTCGTTCTTCGTCCATTGAACCACCCCAAACGAGCAGAGTAGAACCGGGACGGCAAGCATGTTAGTAGCAGATACCTTGTTCAAGGCCGACAGATTGGAAGACCAAATCTGTCGAAGAAGATGCTTGTATCTGCTTCGGAGAGACTCCTTTACTGATGCTAAGTCCTGAATGCAGCCTTGAGGCACGCCCAGGTATGTATAGGTATCTCTAGTGTTAAGATGTCTAATAACACTTATATCCACAAGATCAGGGTCCTCGGGAACGCCAACAATCTTTCCGTTCTTTAGATGAATTTTGGCACATTTATCCAATCCAAAGTCCATCCCAATCTCTCCTGCGTACTTTTTGACGATATTTATGGCAGTTTGAAGTTTGTCTTTACCAGAGGCATAGAGCTTCAGGTCATCCATATAAAATACATGAGTGACCTTATGCTCGCGCTGGTTAGTGTCGCCACAGAGGTATCCAAAAGAATTTCGTAGTGCGAGAGATAGAGGCAGAAGTGTGATGCAAAAAAGCAAAGGGCTCATGGTATCGCCCTGAAAGACGCCCGTCTGGAAGGTGACGTTGTTTATTGTCACACGATAATTTCCAGATGAGATAGTAAACCTAGTTTTTCAAAGAGACATCAATCTCTCTATACATCTCACTATGTGTGGATGCACCTTCAAGCTTTCCAACAGACAGATGATAAGTCTATGAGAGGTTGAATCGAAAACTTTCCGGTAGTCAATCCAGGCCATTGACAGGACGCGTTGATAGGCTGCAGCGTGTTTGCAGACACACCTGTCAATTAGCAGGTTCTCTCGATAGCCTCCTACACCTTTTTTCGAGCCACGTTATTCGTTCATCTCACGCCACACAGGCTCAATTCGCCGAACAATCCTGTTGTTTAGGACAGCTGTAAAGATCTTATGCAGTGTGTTCAAACAAGTTATTGGCCTGTAATTCTCTGGTTTGGACAAGTTGCCTTTTTTCGGTAGGAGTATAGTGCGTCCTAACACCAACCACTGCGGGATGGGCGTCTCCGACTTTAAATATGAGGTAAATATGCGGGCTAAATGTTGGTGTGTAGAAGTAAACTTCTTCGACCAGAAGTTCTTGATACAATCTGGTCCAGCACCGGAAAAGTTCTTCGTTCCTCAAAGTGCTTTTTTTACCTCTTCGGCAGTGATTGATGGACATTCCGCCTCAGAGTTTATGAGGTTGTCGCAAAATTCCTTGAAGCGGATGATATTGTCAGTATCTTCTTTCAACTTTAGTGTTTTCAAGATCTTGTATACCTCCCTCCAAAAAGTCTCGACCTCGTTGGGCTTAGGCGGATTTTTGACAGAAACAGGGTGATTACTGAACAGGAGAAATGGGTCAGCGAGAAACTTTTGATTCTCCCTGATCCATCTCTCCCTCTTTTGTATTCTTCTCCTTGCGTCAGATAAGAGCCGTATTTCGTCAACAATATGCAGATTGTCTCGTATTTTTCGCATCGACGCCAGCGAAACCGTACCTGGGAACTCTGAAAAAGGGGTTATTTGATCGGAGCGCCTACTCAACCGCAGCCAGAACAAGCCGGCAATAGAAAAAGAGAGGCTACACTGTAACCAACCGCGGGTAGGCATCCAAAAGAAGAAGGGCGATGCTTTAGGATAAGGATAAATATCAACATCCAGGTTTTTCTTAAGCCCAAAGATTGGGCTGAAGTGTATGACGAGCTTTGTGGAGATTTTTCCAAAGAATCTAACCTCTGGACTATCAGTTGTAGTGTTTATAATGCAGCGAGAACTTTGGTGGATAAAAACAGTAAAACAAAATCAGCGGTTGATGATAAGACCAAAAGACGAATGCATCAACTCACTACCAAGATAGGCTGGACATGACACTAACTGGAAATCGAAAGCACAAGGTCACCCGTTTATTTTACATGACTGATCTTAAGATCTATGATAAAAGTCAAGAACAACTAGATGCAGCTCTAGGGATTGTCAAAGAGTACACTCGGGAGATGAGAATGGAGTTTTGATTATAAGAATGCGCCAAGGTTAATTTAAAGCGAGGAAAACTTAATGGGATCCCCGAAGACCCTGAGCTCGTCTACAGAAGCGCTATATGACACCTTGGCGCTGGAGATTTCGGATCACGAAAGGTTATGCACATGAACAAAAGCATGCATCTTAAGTCGTCTGTTTCGCGACAAAGTGTGGCAAAGGAGCGTTTATGTGCAAAGCTGCGGAGGTGGCTGCTGAAACAATTGACCTTGATTTCAATATCAGGGGTGAGTAAAATGCATCAAAGATTATCCATCCGGGAGAAGAAAATTTAATGGGATGCTTAAAACATCTGCATTGTTAAAAACTAAAATAACAAAGGGTGACCAAAAATTGTGAAAAATTTTAATAATCTATTCTCAAGCGAATGCAACATCTCATAATCCAAGAGTTACAAATACAAAATGGCGGTTTTTTTTAAAGAAATACTTTGAAATGTCGTAAAAACAGACTGTTTGGCTTCAGAAGCTACTTTATAATTCCTAAAATCCAAAATATTAAAAAAATAGAAGACGGAGGCTAATTTACAATTTAAAAAGTTTATTATTACAGTTTTCAAAGATATACTTTTAAACTTCATCAGAAAAAATGTTGATTTAGTACCTATAAGACAATTCAAGAAAGAAAGGGAGGGATTTATTTTAATATTTTTGAATGGTATACATTTAATGAAAAATATAAGAAGAACGTAGTACTTACATCTAAATGTAAAAAATATTATTTATGTAGTGTCTTGAATATTATTACTAATAATAATATTATTTCGTTATGATTCTATTCAGCTTGCATCTTGCCGGATAATGTAGGCTTCTTCATAACGGGAACACTCTCCTAATTATCTTGAACAACAAGAAACAAATTCTGTTTCTCTTTCACATTTGTTGCAATCAGTTTGTTATACTGCATCATATGTGACACTTCGTGTTCTGCGACATTAGGGCACGAAGTACTTCTTCGATGCATGATCAGATAGTGTCAAGAACTTCTGGTGAAGATGATTAACTTCTAGACACCAACATCTTACCCACATCTTCAACTTATATTTAAAGTCGGAGAACCTCATTCCGCAGGGTCTCGTTTTAGGGCGCACTGTACTCCTACCGAAAAAAGGCGAGTTGTCCGACTCATTGAACTACAGGCCAATAACACACGCTGTATAAGATCACTATAGTCTTATGAATTGGGCCTGTGTGAAGATAAATATACGAACAACCTGGTTCGAGAAAGGGTTTAGCAGGCTGCCGAGAGAATCTGCTAATTGGCACGTGCGTCTTCAAAGACGCAGCAGTCTACTAGCGCTGCCTGTCGACGGACTGGATTGACTACCTCTTATGGGCTTAAAATCTATCCGTTTGAAGGCTTGAAGGTTCACTCATATATATAGTGAAATATATAGAGAGCTCGATGCCCCTCTGAAAAACTAGTTTCACTATCTCGTTTGGAAATAATGATGTTACAACGAACAGCGTCATCTTCCAGAGAAGCGTCTTTCAGCGCGACACCATGAGCCCTCTGCCCTTTTGCATCACATATCTGCCACTATCTCTCGCACTACGCAATTCTCCTGGATACCTCTGCGGCGACACTAACCATCGAGAGCATAAGGTTACTTATGTATTTTATATGGATGACCTGAAGATCTGCGCTTCTGGCGCAAGCAAACTTGAACTTGCTTTAAATATCGTCAAGGGGTACACAGGAGAGACTCGTATATACTTTGGATTGGATAAATTTCCCAAGAATAATGTGCAGCGAGGAAACATAACTTGCGTTCCCCAAAACCTTGAGCTTGTGGATACAAGTGTTAATAGACATCTTTAAACTGTAGACCTATACATACCGGAGCGTGACTGAAAGCCGCATTCAGGACATAAAATGAGTGAAGGAGGCCCTACGAAGCAAATGTAAGATCATGCACATGCAGATGAACTTGCGCATCGATTTGTCAATTCCGCCATTCTACATCCAGCGCCATCAAGACGGGCGCAGACTTCTAAATCTTAAATATCTTTATAACCAAATTATCCTGGGTACAGCTTACATCGTTGAAAATGAAGGAAATCCTTTCCTAAAAATGGCCAGGAAACACGAGATGAATGGCGAAGGAGCGTTCCTTTACAAAATCACGCAGCAGGCCAACAACTCCTCGACAAGAAAGTGCACGGAAACTTTTACAGAAATGGAAAAGATCAGCCCTTGTCGAAGGAGTTAACTTTTGATTTTCTCAGATCTCCTGGACTTAATTCAGGCACAGAGTTTATCATTTTCGTGTGTCAGGATGTTATCATTTCCACCTTTGTATACCGTAGCCGCAGTTTACGTCAAGAAGTTCCTAGCGATATGTGCACAGCGTGTCATGCACACGCTCAGTACCTAGAACACATGCTATTCAGGTGTCCCACTCACCTTGGACAGCGTATCTTTGCATATACTATGAGGCCCTAAGAGAGCTTTACTACCATTTTCTTCGCTCTTGTGGTGTTGGCTGCCACCCCGCCCTGCCGAACGCTCTGCAAGTGATAGAGTCAATTGACCAAAAAGAGAAATAACAACTTTTTTGGAACTACGATTTTCGGACAGCAGTTTCCATGGCAAAATCGAGGCCTGAGATCGTTCTTGAGGACTTCGAGAAACGAACTATATGCGTGATTGAATTTTCGGTTTCGGCCGAGTACGGCATCACAGCCAACGAGAAGGAAAAAGAGGAGAGTTATCGAGACCCTAGAAGGGAGCTGCGGTGACACTACCTAGAACATTCAGGTAAAATAATTGTACTGGTGGTTGGTGCTCTCAAAGGTGCGAAACTAACACTAATTTGCAACCTCAAAGCCATACCCGTGATCTGTGACAATCTATCTCACGGTCATGAGACGTGGCTATAGGTGTGATTTACTGGGGTTTTTCTGAGAACCAGTTTCATCTTCAAAGATGGCAGCTGGTAGTAGTAGGTAGTAGAATTCTTTTTTTCCCGTTACGAAATATAAAAATACTTAATTTAATTTTCAATTTGAAAAATTAAATTGTAATAGTTTACAACATAACGTCAATGTAACACTCCACTGAACAGTTCTAGAACAATATATAAATATCTCTAGCATGTAGCACCATTTGTACCTATAGTTAAAACATAATGCAAACCGGTTTAATTAGATTTTGCCATAAACTTTAACAGAAGTCGACTGTCCCGAAAAAATTGTTTTAACAAAGATTTGCAAATGCATTCAAATATCTTCAGCTAATGAAAATATCGTAAATTCCTTAGGAGTTTTACCAGAAAACCGTAAAAATTTAATAGTTTTTATTTCATCAAGCCCCAATCATCATGAAATGAATACAGTTTTGCATTTTCCAGTGATCTACCAAGTTTCATGGAAATCGGATAAGAATTGCGCCATTAATCCAATGAATGTTCTAAAACATAGTTCCTACGGATAATGTATTTGTAGTTTGTTTTACTTAGCGGCTATTTACTATCTCAAATCTTTTGTCTATCATATAGGGTCGTTCTCCCGCAGGAGGGGCGGGCAGGGGGGTCACATAATTTTGAAACATGCATTTTGAAAATAACCCCTATTGGATGAGTATTCAAAAAGGCATATAAAAAATTTTGTTGCGAAAATAAAATAGAGGAACAAGTTTTGGAGTGATTCAGTATTGGGATCACTAGAATTAGGAGCCTGTTCTTGCGGGCACTTATATATAAGTTTAAGGGCATGTGATACTTCAATCGGGTTCAGTTCCCCCGCGTTTTTGTCCGAAAAACTTAAAATTTTTAAAAACTGAATTCGGAGATGCTATAAAATAGAATAACGGACGTCCCCGAACTCTTTTTTTAAGGGATAATAGCAATAAAATATATTCTGCTAAATACAATTTTTCTGTATATGCACTATTTGGAGGTTAGGATCGGTTGTCAAGTCTCTGTCATTCCGATAATGTCGGTATCTGTTGTACCGAGTGGCATAGAGGGCGTCCTAACGAGCATAAATTAAATTATTTATGAAATATATTTTTTGGATTGCCTACAAACAAGCTTTGTTCCGGGACATTAGTTACTATGTTTCATTACTTTTCCTAAGATTTCGACCAAAAATATTGTTTAGTTTGGAAGTAAAGCTGCGGGGAGAATTGTAACACACATAACCTCAAAATACACACATATTAATCAAATTGACAAAATGAAATTTTTTAAATTATTCCACAACAGAAGAGTTCGGGGACGTCCGTTAGCATTTTCGCTATCATTCCCCAAATTTTTAAGGCAAAATCTTTATCATTGTAGGGAAAAAGCCGGGGGAACCTAGCACTGCTAAAATCGATAATTTTCTAAGTATCACATGCCCTTAATTCAGATGCTTACCCTGCTGCATCTAAACTAGCAAGTGTGTCGGTTGTAGCATTGTGAATAGTTTGAAGTTTAGTGCTTTGAATTAAACCCACGCAGGTAGTAATACTGAAATCTGCAGTAGTTGGTGTTTTAGTTGTCAAATTACGTCTGCGTAATTCCTCGTCCACTCTATTGAGGGGGTCAAGTCGGACTAAACCATCGTAGATGTTGAGATCTGCGTGTCCACGAAACAAGTTGTGCTTTGGTTCTACATCTTCTATTCCTGTTCGGTGAAGTTCAGGTATAAGACGTATCCATACAGAAAGGGGATGTGCACGATAATGATTTTTCATTTTGGGCTTCATTCCTGTAACAAAAGATGTTGACAGAAATTACATAATAGGGTGGAAAAAAATAATTAAGTACACATTTAAAGAGTTTTTGCAGCAACGTAAAATTGATCAATATTTTTAATTAAATGTATTTTAATTTCGAAAATTCAGTTATGAGCAATAAGTCGACTTTATTCACGGGCCTCCAAAAAGTTTGAGTAACTGCTTGAGCATTCTAAGACTTAGTGACTATCGATCGGTACATGTCCTGATAAAAAAATTCTTGTAATTATTCGCTCTCTTCACGCCTTTCTACTATCTTCATATTCGTCGAACAAGTAGAGGAACTGGTGACACACACCCAGCGGAAACGTTCTGTATATGTTTCTTCATAGAAAGGTCACATTTATACATAACATTTTTACAGTCATGTAGCATAACAATTACGGAACATCAAGTTCACACTCTTCTTTAACAATGTTACTGTACGGATACGTAACAGTTCAGGAATTATGTGCTGTAAGTGATATACCACAGAGTGATAGAACTGCTGTCACTAGAATGTCACACGTGTTACAGAAACGGAACATAAAGGTCACACTGTTCTGTAACGCTGTTACTGTAACGATACGTAAAAGTGGAATGTCAGACCTGTTACAGAACATGCGTTCTATAATTGTTTTATACTTTTTCTGTAACTACATAACTTAACTGTTATGAGACGGCGTTACAATTTAGTGCTTCGCGAATTAAGAATTTCGAAATGTAACCGAAATGTAACAAAGTGATGAAACGAGAATATCTTAATTGTTCTAGAAAATTTTTTCCGTAAACTTTTTGTATTAGTTCCGTAAGGACTTTGCGTAATAATGACTGTGACGAGGTGTTTTGCATGTGTCACATAAAACTCATCTGAGTCAGCAACAAGAAATATAACCTATAATGATGAATTAGTCGCGAAAAGCACATCCAGAGCGAGGGCTATTAACTCCAAACGATACTCTAGATATAAAAATATACCTTTATTTATTTTTCGATTGTCTCAATTTGTCACTAGAGGGACACCAGAGATTCTAACATGGCGTTGGAACTAGGACTCCGCCAATAAGCTAGAGGGCATAGGGCCTAAATACATCAATCAACGATGTGACGGAGGGCTGAGCTTACGACAGTTCTGAAAGTCCCTCACCGGAAGCCCTGGTAGATGGCAGGACCACACTTTTGTTTTTGAGTATTTTACGTTTAATTCCCGACAGATTTTAAGACCATTCAAAGCCAAGAAAATTATTATAAAAAAGGGCTCATTATTACGAACAGTCTTTGAGAATTGAATATTATTTATTTACTATTACGTAATCTAAAGGAATTTCTTAATTGGTCGCCCGTGACTCCGACAGAAGACTGATGTTTGCGTTCGTCGCTTCCGTGCAGCAATCATCACTCTCGTTCTGGATGTTGATTTGGCTCCGCTTTGCTCCTATAAAATACTTTGTTGGGATTTAAACGAGTAAAACGAAAAGTTTTTTATTATTTGACATGTCTGCGTATTCAAGGTATGCTAACATTTTGTCTCGGCAAGCGCAGTGGCGAGTGTAGATTTTATTTAATTTGTTGCTGATAGGCTTAGAGAATCTCGCCGGGACGCTTGGCCATTGTTCAGAGTACTCCTTATTATATTAGATCAATTTATTTTTATTATTTCTTGTTAATAGTTTGGATAGATAGGCTGATTCTTTTCTTTATGTATCATTTACGGTTGACGGTCTCCTTTCAGTGTCTTCGGAACGCATGCAGATGTTCCTTATGGGGATTTTCCCTGACCCCTCTAAGCATGATTCTTATAGTTATAAAGGAAAAGTGAATGATATGGAGTCGCAAAATTTCCTATTTTCCCGTTAAATAATTTCCACCAATCTTTTTTGTAATTTAAAAATGAAATAAAGACACCCTTCACTGATTTTAACCTACAAATCTGACACGTAGCCAGAATCGTATAAAATCTTCGTAATTGGGGTTAGATTTCGCATTATTGTGGGTTTCATTGATCTAACATAAAATGTACAGTCAAATGTTGTTTTCTTCACTTAACATTCTTCGCATGAATATACAATTGTTATTATCTATAAGCCAGCATAAAATCAGGTCTTATAATAATAATTAATCAGGCAAACCCCTCCCTCGTAGGTAAGAAGTTAAATTATGATTATTACTTGATTACACTTTTTTTCGAAATTCTATCTGAGTTTAGAGTAAAAAAATGTGCACTCTTAGTATTTCGTTTTAAGACCGAGAAATACCTTCGCATGACGTACTGGCGTTACATTACGATACTATCACCTTATCAGAATTTTCAAATATAGCAGGAGTGTAACAGAATAGTGGAACTGTTACGTTACATGAATGAGACGGGTGTTCTTTTAACACTTCTTATAAACAAATGATGATGTAAGCACTGCTCTATAACTGGTGCATCAGAGATACATTTTTTACTGGAAAAATTACTAAAAAAACTTACAAGGGAGGGATATTGTCGATAAATTGTGTATTTTAAAACAGTAATAGGATGTTATATTATTTTAATGTGAAATTTCCCTATTTGACACGTGTTAATATTCTCTGAAGTAAAATTTGAGGTAGGAAAAATTAGTATAGGAATTATTAAACGCTACAAAAAGAATATAAGTGGTTAGTATTTAGGATAACAAAAATGAGTACATTTTTTTGTATAATTACTATTCTTTGTAGACACATGCTACGGAATGTGAAGCGCTTTATCAGTCAATGAGCGATTTGCATGAATTTTTATTTAATAGTAAATGAAGAAAAAGGCATATTCATATTTGCTTAAAAATTTATGAAAAGTATATAACTTCGAAAAATATACTTTGTATTTCAATGAAATGTATGTGCACATGTAATCACTTTAAATTAAAGTAGAAAAGTGATGATCGAGGATGTTGACTACAGTATCAGCAGGGATGAGGAGAGGTTCGAGACACCTACCAGGGAGGGGATGGCAGCGAGAGATGAACCAGGCACGGGCCGTAAACGCGGGAGACCCTCAAACCTAAAACGCCTTAACATGCTAGGTAGCGCAGGCTCAAATATGAGTCTGGATGAATGACAAAAAAAGGTGAGCGCGACTAGTAGTGAAGGGGAAGATAAAAGAAAGAAAGAAAGAAAGAGGGGACGATGATTCAGAAAGAGACTTCAGGAACTTGTGTTTCTTGATTTAATATTTCAGCGGGATTTCGTATTTCTTGATTCAATAATTCTTGAGGATTTCGTATTTCTTGATTTAATAATTCTTCGGGATTTTGTATTTCTCGATTTAATAATTTTTCGGGGTTTCGTACTTCTTAATTTAATAATAATTCAGGATTTCTTAAATATAGTATATGATTTGCAAATAATACTTCAGTGTCATTAATTTTTTCGATATTGTCTGTTGGATTTCTAGATAGGGCGTCGGCGTTCACATTCATCTTATTACCAGCCTTATAGATAACGTCAAAGTCGTACTCCGCTAATTTTAATTTCCACCTTGTTACGCGAGAACAAGGATCTTTGCAATTTTGGAACCACACTAATGGCTTATGATCGGTTACTAAGGTGAATTTTCTTCCATATAAATAGGGTCAGAAATGGTTTAATGGTCGCTCAGAGTTCATGATGCGTATGTTATTGCCTTATTTGTGTCATTTTCGCCTTGGGATAATATACCTGCGGCTGCATAACCAGAAGCGTCGATTTTTAAAATGAAGGGTCCTACAAATTCTTTAATGTTTTTAGGTTTTCTTGGAATTGCGAAGTTTCTTACTGCTTCTAGTTTTCTTGGATCTGGCTTGACTCCTTCTTTATTAATGAAATGTCCTACATAAACTACTTCTGGACGAAAAAATTCACCTTTATCTGGCTGGAGTTTCAAATTTGCTTTCCTTAATCTATTAGCCAATTTTGTAAATTTTTCTTCGTGCTCTTCAAAAGGCCGGTTGAAACGAGATCCATTAAACGTTGGAAGGTTGCAGGTGCATTCTTTGAACCGAAGGGCATGCGGTCGAACTCATAGTGTCCGTGATATTAGGGAGAGGATTAGAATCTCCTATAGATTGTTCATTTCATTTTCGGTAATCTAAAACCACTCGCGATTTTAGATTTGCGTGGGAATCCGGTTTCAGTACAAGAAAGGCAGGTGAATTGTAAGGGAATTGAGATTGTTTTATTATTTTATTAGTCTATTGGCCTGTCTAGTTATTTCTTCTCTTTGAACCTGGGGAAGTCTGTATTGTCGCGTAAATATAGGTTGAATGTCTCCTTTTCGAATATTCTGTTTTAGTACGTTAGTTGCTTCAAGAGGTTCATCTGGGATTGGGAAAATGTCTTCATTGTTAATAGTAACTTTTTCAACAAGAGTATGTTCTTCTTAATTTAAATTCTCTAAGCGTATAATTTCTTTATATTTTCGAGCTTACTTTTCCATTATTATTCGTAACTATTGCCTTTCCTAAGAATATGCCACTATTTGGTAACAGTTTATGAATAAAAACCTTTTTTTTTGTTTTAAAATAAACATAAAAATGGAAAATTGTTCTAGCTGTGATGGTTATTAATTCTTGAGCATTAAATGGATAATATTTTTCTTTCATTTCCAATCGTCTTTGTTCGTGGTTGATATTTACGTTATTGTTTCTATACAATTATGTTCCTGAAACGCCATCGTGTTCTACTGGAACTTCATTCGGTATTATATTAAACATTGTAGAAGAACGAAACATATTTATCGTTATTTTTCCTAATGTTAAAACTGGCTGTAAATTTTTACCTATTAATCTCAAAGAATTTAATCGGTTGATTATTAAATTTGATGTGATTACATTTTCTTTTATTAAATTTGAACCAGCTCCTGTATCTAACATCATTCGAACTGGATTTTTTAAACCGTGAGTTGATAGTGTTATATAAGGAATAGTATTAGTTATACTCGTGTTTATTCGTTCTGTCTTAAAATTTCCTGTTCGTTAGGAGTCACTTTCAGGTGCGTTTAAATGTTTGTTTGGGGCCCCCTCTGTGCACCAATTCTAGACAGGACGTTGCTTTGTTGGAAATTGTTATTATTAATTCTTTTATAACAATCGCTTATAACATGACCTGTCTTTTTACAATAGTTGCAAATGATTATTACGTTTTGTGCATTATTCTGATCGGGACGGTTAGGGTTTGACAGGTAGGCATTTGGGCTTCTTTTATTCCATTGAGGACCTTGACCCAGATTCTGTGATCTCCATGGGGGTCTTTCCTGATACTACTATTTCCCCATGTTTAATTTTGTGGTCGCGAATGGGACAGCGTATTTTGAAATTGATTTATG
>CAKNWW010190989.1:0-13107 GCA_932074435.1 Andricus kollari
ATATCAAACGTGCATCACCTATGAAGCAGCAAACATCCGAGCCTAGTGCATCTATCGTTATAAAAAAAAATGTATTCGACTCAGGAAAGTAAGTAATTAAAAATATAAGTACATTTATGGAAATGTTATAATATACCGCAATATTCCGTCAATATTTTTATTAAAAGTGGTAAATAGTATTCATAGGTGCCTAAAAAACTTGAAAATGTGTGCCGATATTTGCCTAAATATAATTTATTTATTAAAATCTCGTTATATTATAAATTGAAAAGCCAAAATCATTGTTTTATAGATCTTTTTAGCTGTTTACTTCACATTGAAATATTCTTTCATAGAATATTATGCAAAAATATCTGCTGAAGATGTTTTAATAATATATTATGGTGCCAATTATTATTAATAATTTTTCTTAAACAATTTATTGCACTTTTTTAAGGAATGTTATTAATAATTTCATTGTCAAATTCACTTATTGGTCAGTTTCAATTATCCCTTAAAGTGACTCTTCAAGCGTTTTTTTCCCACGTAAAGAAATTTATTATATTAGTCATATATGCACATTTTCTAACCATGTCCTATTTTTGCGAGGGTAAGAACCATTGCCAAATTTTGCAAATTTGAAAATTTTCTTATTTATCTGTTACCATTTGCTTTCTTATGCAAGTTCTATGAAAAAAATTTTTTTGCAAAAAAAAAACGAAAAAACATTGAATTGCAACATTTTTGCACCTAGAGGCAATTCTCGATTATTTTGACATCATATTCTTGTTCAGCGACCAAAAAAACCTACTAGGTATCAATTTCGTCTCGATTTTAGCAAATTTTCTTACCATGTCCCATTTTTTCATTAACAGTCACCAGTGTGCTACGTTCCGCCGGGCTTGATGTTGTCAATAGTGATGGACAGATCCGCCCAGATCTGGTATTTTTTTGGTCGGGTCTACTACGGACCCGAACCGAAAAACACCATGTCTGGTATATCACGCACAAATCTAATCCAAAGATTTTCGGGCGGGACAACTAGAGACCTGTTCCGAATAATACCGGATCGGGTATTTGAGAGACCCGGACAGCAATTTTCGGATCAGGTTTGCTAATGCAAACTGCTGGATCCGGACCCGAAAATATCGTTTCTGTTCCGGATTTTGCGCATCTCTGTTCCTCGGAGAAGATGTATTTTATACACCTGGTGCACGTATTGGACGTTCTAAGAGTTTCGCGTTGGACTCCCGACAAATTCCTACTGTACTCTCGAGAAATTCCCATTCGACTCCCGGTAGATTCCCGGTCAATTCGCGGGAAAATTTTCACATTGGTGCCCATTTTCCTGTACACGACCTGCACACGAGCCTGTGCAGGTAATCTTGGTGGTTCCTGTGCAGGAATTTGGGGCAGGAAACTGTACATAATCCTGTAAAGGAACCTGCACCGACAAAGGAACCTTTGAACGATCCAGTATAGGTTCCTGTCATTTTATTCCCTTCAAGATCGAACTCACTATTGAGAGAGTCAAGCCGCTATCGAACCCTTGCGAATTAGTTTCCATGCAGGTTCATATATAGGATGCCGAACAAGTCTCTGTACATGAACACGCATCTCGATTCACTCTGTGAAGGAACCTTTACAGGATCGTTCAAAGGTTAGCTTACATATAGGTTCCTTTGCAGGATCATGTAAAGTTTCCTTAGCGGAATTCCTGCACAAGGAACCGTCAAGATTATCTGTACAGGTGTGCGTGCAGGTTTGTGTACATGAACATGTGCAGGATCCTCTGGAGTTCTTGTACAGGAATTTTCAGCTCAGTTTGATCAATTTGATAACAGATTTTGATCAAGAGTACTTACTGCCGTTAGAGTTTTTGGAAAACCTTAGTTTTGTAGTTATGGAAAATTAGTACAAATTTGAGCAACCCTACATGTTTCCAAATTTTTTGTACCCGCTCCAGCAGCCTTACATGAGATGTGCCTTTGGTAAGTACGCGTCTAAAAAAACTTTAATCACATTACTTTTTCTATTTTATACCATATAGAATGTCGAGAAATACTATTGTGAATAACATCAGACGGGAAGACACTGAAGAAGCAAAGTTTGTGAGATCATGGCCTCATGTATTTAATCCAGCCCTTGCGTATTTAGGATGTACACTCGGTCTGTTAAATATAGATAGGTTTTCTACACTCAGCACTCAATTTGGAGGTAAGTTTTAACAGTTTAATTTAATTTTACTTAGTATGTTAAAACCCAACTATAATTTTTTTTCATGTCTTAAATGTCTTCCTTTGCAAGGGGGTGAAGACAGAGGTTTATCATAGATCTGTCAGACTTGACAGTGGCTGTTCGGACAGTAAGAAACGAACGAGGTCATCTTCTCCGGGATGTACCTCAGTGAATCTGTCCAAGGCCATTTGGTCAGGATAAAATCTTATATTTCAAATTTGACACATTTCCACACATTCGATGAACTAAAAATTTGGAATACATACGTATTTCACATGACAATACAATATTCTATCAAATTTGGGTTGACCCCCTTCCTCCTCCTCTCTAGGGATATCCGAGCCGGATACAAAAGTTTAAAACCTGATCCGAAAATTTCTGTCCGGGTCTCTCAAATACCCGATCCGGTATTATTCGGAACATGTCTCTAGTTGACTCACCCGAAAATCTTTGTATTAGATTTGTGCGTGATACACCATAAACACTGTTCCTCAGAACATTCCACACAAATTGATAGCTCTAAAAAAGTATCGAGAGGTAAAACCTTCATCTCCAACTGTGCCGACTGTCGCGTAGGATCATCTGCAGCTAGATACCGGACTCCAAGGAACAGTGTTGTGCGAAGTCTCTTGCGTAAATTTCTCGCTCTTGCTTACCTTCTAGGATAGAAGGAGTAGAGTGGATGACGTACACATTCCAGTTGCGTCGAGACTGAGAGGAACACCTAAACCCATACATAACCATAGAGAGTATTTTTAATATCTTAAAACGCTTTTCGCTTCTTGAGGATCGTCGAGGCACCCCTGGAGCCACCGATGGGGACCACAGCATGAGGGACAATGGTGATGGTGAGCTGCGAGATGGTCAGGTAGATCTCACTAATCAAACAGCTGGCCAGAAATTATATCTGCGGCAAACGGTGAGCAGTGGAACATCAACTGCGCCTGCTGATAATTCCTTGGCTAGCGTTAGCAATTTGCAGCCAACCACCACAACAGAAGTACTATGGGTGAGCACCAAGTAGGATACCAGAATAATAAAGCAATTGGTGTGTCTCCATTATGAAAGTGCGAAGTTTGAAATCAAAAGCAAAAATGGATACAACTTCAGGACGAAGTTTTCTGCAAAGTATCCTCACATCCAGGAAGTTCTAGTAAGAATACTTATCGCTAAGGTGAAGGACAACAGAAAGAATCTTCTTATCCCAGAAGACCGAGCAATGGATATTAAACGACAGGCTGCCTCAGCGTGGGAAAACGTCGATAATGAACATCATTAAGAGGAAGCCGCATCACACGATCAAGCAGCGGCAATTCATGTTCTTGTGCAACCTGATGATGATCCAGTACCACCACATCCTCCAGAGGCAGATGGCCTGATTTAACCAGAGGCAGAAGCAAATGTTAGCAACGAAGAACGCGATTGAAATGGCAACATATGAAGAAAGATGTATTGCGCTTTTTTTGTTTGGCAGAGAAAAGCGGGCAAAATGTAAGGACAGAACACCATCGACTCTTCTTACTTAAGTACCCAGACCCTAGTAGCAGCGTCTGGCTTTTATGAAAGAGGCCAGAGTCTGACTCAGCATCTGCTCCCTCTAGTCGACCAAACTGGCGGGAGAAATGATCAGATCAGACGATAAACAGAATCTGGTGAATAAAGGAACCAGATTCTGGTATTTAGTTTAAACACTAGTAATTAATGTAGAAATTAAGTAATAAATTGAAAATCTAACAATCGGAAATCTGAATGATTCATAAGTATCCCCAAACATGCAATAAGCTTATACGACAAGGGGTTACGTTTGTAATATTTCAGTGTGTTTCGCCTGAAATGAAGTGACGTCTCCGCAGTATATTCTCCTAGAAAGGGCTGAAATATAGTGTAAAACTGTCATAGAAACCTATTTAGTACCATTTTACTTTATTTTGATTTTGTCTTGTGTATATCATGACCAGACTGGGCCAGGATCTGCTATACCAGACTCTGGCGCCAGAACTGCACGCCAAAGCGGAATCAGCCGGGCGCCAGGCTGCAAACAGATTCTTCTTTTTCTGGCACCCAGCTGGCGCCAGTCTGCAGTTATCTTGCTACTAGGGGAGCTATCCACAAGAATAAATGAGCAAATTCCAGCAGATCAAAAACTAGGGGTGTGAAAATTGATGCGGGTCAAGTCGGATTTTGTACGGTTCGGGTTGGTTTTTCGGGTTGGCCCGTAGACCTGCAATCAATCCGACAATCCGACAATCCGCATTCAACCCGACAACCCGCATTCAGCCCACAAATCCGCATTGAACCCGACGACCCGAATTGAACCCGCAAAACCCACAAACGGGCAATAAATTTACAATCAACTTAAAAAACTGTAAAGCTTCGTAAATATAAGATTGAGCGCACTAAAACCCATTTTACGTTTTTCGTAGCCCTGGCTTGAAACCCTTATAGTTTCGGTCAGCTTTACGTTCGTCCCTCCGTCGTTATTTTTTCCTGCTAAAACCAAAAGGTTGGCATTACAAAAAAGGGCATGAGCGCCGAAGTTTGGAACTCCAAAGGGTATAAATGCCGATTGGATATGCGGAACTGTGTCGAAATTGGCATCTAAAATTTGACCCTGATATACACACATTCCCATAGAGCAAGTCAAACAAAAGCTCGTAAAAATGAGTACCTTTATCTCAATTAAGTGAAATATATCTAATTTCTGTTTAACTGATAATTATTGTAATATTCGTTGTGATTACAAGTTGATTGCGGGTTTTGCAAGTTGAATGTGGGTTATCGGGTTGATTGCGAGTCTGCGCATCAACCCGCAAACCCGACCCGACCCGCTCGCAAAAAACCGATCACGATCCGCGCAGGTCGGGTCATTTTTTTTGCACACCCCTACTGATGAAGCTCAATATCTGAAAACAGATTGCATTCGGCTGTTGAAATAGCTGCCATCAAAATAGAAGTGGACCAGCAGCTTCCTATTGATGGGATAATGAACATTAAGTACCGGATCCACTAGAACCACATGCGGACATTAATAACGTTGATGTAAACAGCGGAATCACAGAAAAACAACAGCACCCTGAAATTAATTTTGGTCATGCCCGAATAGAGTTTAGAAATTTAGAACCAACACAAAGGCATTCTCTTCTCAAAATGAACATCACAAAGGATGTGTGTGCACTAATAGAACACCTGAATAGCAAGTTTTACCTATGCATTTCAATGCAACACTAACTGCGTCAGAGGTGCAAAATCTTGTGTATTGTGCCACTGCGGCAGTCGTTAGAGCGTTAGACCGTAGACCTACAAATGCAGTCTTTGCTCGAAAAGGATCGAGATCCAACATTACAAATCGGTTTGGATATGGATGTCAGCAAAGTAAGGTGCAAATTGGGACGATTGGCTCAATATAGAAATATAGAAATAGAACCAGAAAGCCGATAAACCATGTGGTACATCGAGACAATGACACCAGCAATATTGGATGAGATTATAGATTCCCAACAGCAGGCACTTGATGTTCTTACTTCTTACTCATAGACTGAGTTGGTACAAGAAAAGTTATGAAAGAAAGCAGAAAAATCGAACCTTTTAAGCAGATGAAAGAAGGTTCTGCCGTTAACTGAGTGTAAAGCAAGATACCTAGTAAGACACCGAAGTCCCTCAATTGGAAGACATGACTAACTATCACAGATTCAGATGTTTCGGCGGTCTTGTAAAGGGCAAGTAACTGTAAAGCTCCAGGTACGGACATTATGCACAATTTCTGGTACAACTACATGAGGAGTGTGCATCTTGCGTTGGCAAGGTATTTTCAAAATATCATCGAACAGTGAGATCTGATGCCAGGTTTTATGCGCAAAGGTGCTAAGTATATGTTGCCTAAAAAATCAAACGTTCAAGATCCATCTAAACTACAACCGATAGCTTGTCTTCAAACAAATTATGAATGCCTTGCAGCTATCATTGTAGATAAGGGATATTCTCACTGAAACAAGACTGGCATCCTTACAGAAGAAAAAAAAAAGGATTTTGTAAAAACTCGCGGGTCAGTGAAGACCTTGTCAGCATAGACGTTGCTGACATGGCGCAAGCTCGTAAACATCAAAGAAACTTGCACGAGGCTTACATTGACTACAAGCTAGCGTTTCCTTCCATACCACCAAACTATTTGCTTGAAGTCTTGAAAATTTACAAAATGTGCCCACGCATCATCGAATTTTCAAGTCGTGCAATGATGTTTTGGGGTAGAAGAATTAAGTATTTTGATCATAGACAACCAAAGATAACTATATGAATACGCATTACGACGGGTATCTTTCAAGGCGGCTCCTTCAGTGCACTTCGGTTCTGCTTAGAGTTGAACTCATTGAGCAAAACACTGAATAGCATGTCTCATGTGTTCAAAATACATGGTAATGAGGATTGTCGTCAACTGAGACATCTTCTATACATGGATGACCTGAAGCTATATACTAGTTCAAACCACAATCAAACTGCAGCAAGTGTTCGATGTCACAAAGCAGTTTACCAATTATAAACACATAGATTTCGGTCTAGATATATACAGAACAGTGAACTTATCCATAGGAGAATTAGGTTCCGCAGAGCTAGAGAACGAACACAAGAGTGACATCGAAGCAATGGCTGAGGATACATCTATTCATCCTATTGTGAGTTCGGCTACAGGAAATCTGCATACAAGAGGCATTAAACATCTTAAACATTTAGGAGTCACTAGGATACTGGCAGCAGTACATAAAGCGGTTTTATTAAACACCTGTCGTATTGTAAGAGTATTTACTACACCAATTAAAAGCTAAAAGGGATGCAAATTAAGGACAAATTTTGCTGCAGAGTCTCCTGATATACAAGAAGTTACAGTAAGCGATCTTATATCTAAGGTGAAGGACATCAGGAATAATCTACTCATCTCAGAAGAATGAGCAATGGGGATTAAGGGGCCTTATCAGCATTATCAAACGGGATTCCAGTTTCCGGGCGTACGCTTGAATATTTTTGTCTGATATCTTGCATATCTCATCTAAATATTGGTCTGTTTTGCCGGCTAGATTCGGTTTTTTGAAAAAATGTTTATATTTTACGTCATTTACAAAAAGAAAAGAACAATGGAAAAAATGCTGTGCCTCTCAGTACTAGCTGAGCGTGTATTTTCGAGACCTGGCCGGTCGACCCCCGGAAAATTTTAGTGGCAGACTCCCCGAAGCGCGAGTGGAGACTCAAGAGTGCATCGAATTACCCGAAACGAATCACCCTTTCATTGTTATGAGATGCAGGCCGGTTCAAAAAAACTAAAATTATGAAAGCATCGCGTGATTCAATTTTAATTAGCAGAAATAGTTTATACGTATTATTTGAAAAAAGTGAAAAAAAGACTCATGAAAATCGGTTAATATTTGCATTAATAATAGAAATGTTTCAGTGCACGCGATAGCATGCACAGATACACCGCACTGTGGGAGGAAGCGCATTTTTTCATTCAAAACAGTCTACAGCCTTTAATTTTGCCCCAATCTGCAAGTATTTTTGTTTTAAATTGAAGTGCGCTCCCGAGTCTCCACTCGCGCTCCGGGGATTCTGCCACTAAAATTTTCGGGGGGTCGACCGGCCAGGTCTCGAAAATACAAGCTCAGCTAGTACTGGGAGGCACTGCATTTTTTTCCATTGTTCTCTTCTTTTTGTTTATAAAGTAAAATATAAACATTTTTACAAAAAACCGAATCTAGCTGGCAAAACAGACAAATATTTAGATGAGGTATGCAAAATATCAGACAAAAATATTCAACCGTACGGCCGGAAACTCGAATCCCGTTTTATAATGCTGATAAGGCCCCTTAAGCGCCAGGTTGATTTGGCACGGAAAAATTTCGATAAGGAACATCAGGCAAAGGATGCTGCACCACTCGATGAAGCAGCGGCCGGTGAATCAACGTAACATAATCGCGCAATTGATGTTCTTGCGCAACTTGATGATGATCCAGTACCACCACATCCACAAGACACAGAAGGCTTGATTCAACTAGAGGCAGAAGCAGAGGGTCATCGTCTTTTCTTAAAGAAATACCCTGAGCTCGTCGACAGAAGCGGCGAGGAATAAAGTGTCTGCAACGAGCCAGTAAAGTATCTGCTTGTTGTCCCAGTAATATTCTATTCATTTAGAACGGTTCCACGGACAAAGGACGAGCTCAGATCCCTCGATATCGGGTCACGAGAGGTTATGCACATGAATAAAAGCATGCACCTTAAGTCGTCTATTCCACGAATTTATATCTCACGCCTTTAAGTTGGTCGCTGAATACTGAATCTCGAATGTCTTCATAACAGGACTATTCTAGATACATCACATATAGTCGCAAATGGACGAGACCCTCTTCTTAATATTGTCAGGAAACACGAAGAAGTGAATTGCATCAAAGGTTATCCATCTTGAGAACTCATTCTTGAAGGCCCGAATCAAGAAAGCACAAGAGAAAAACTTCCGCGAACAGCTCCTCAGTCTCCACATTTTGAGCCAAGATATTCCCGATAATTGCTGCAGAGGGTGTCATGCACACCCCGAGCACCTAGGACACATACTATCTATTATTCCAACTCATGCGGGAACCACGTACATTCACAAGCACGATGCGGCACTATGAGTTCTTTATTACCATCTTTGTCACCCATACGGCTTTAGCCCTGATACCGCTCGGCCAAACGCTTCTAGGGAAATAGAGTCAATTGTGTCGAAAATGAGAAGAGCCGCATATACTGGAACTTCATATTCTGGACTACTGTCTCTGTCGCGCACTCGAGGCCTGACGTAGTTTTCCTTGACTTCGAGAAACGAACCATGTTCATTATCGAATTTTCGGCACTAGCTGACAATAACGTCGCAGCCACGGAAAATGACAAAAAAGAGAGATATAAAGACCTTTTAAGGGATTTACGAATATTTTGAATATTTTAAGTGAATAATGAAAAAAATCGATCGAGCCCTTTTTTTGAAAATTCAAATTTTGATTTTTTAATATTTTTTCCTTATAATTTTTAAACTTTTGTGTCAAACGAAAACTGGGTCTTCTATAGAGGTTTTTGTAATTCAAATCTAGGTTTTTTTGTCCCTAAGGTTATTGAAAATATTTAGTAAACAAGAACTCTCTGCAGGATTCAGTTATCTGATATTGCCCAGATATTTTGAGCCAAAAAGGAACAAATCGATCGAGCCCTTTTGTTTAAATTCAAATTTTGATATTTTGAGATGTTTTTTTTTGTGCTCGAAATTTTCTCTTATATGCACGCTTTTATACATGAAATATTTAGTAAAACAGATCTTATAAACTTTCGTGTCCAACGAAAACTGGGTTTTCTATAGAGTTTTTTTGTAGCGTAAATAGGGCTGTAAAAACCTCTATAGAAGACCAAGTATAAAAGTAATAAAAAACAACTCGAAACATCTATATGTGAGTTTTCAAAAAAGGGCTTCATCGATTGTTTTTATTTATTACATTATATATTCAGGCAACATCGATGAATTAAATCCTGCAAAGAATTTGCGTTGAGTAAGAAGTTTAGGTTGAAGTTGGTGAGGATCACCGTGACTGGTTAATACCTTGAAAAGCATCCCTGCGTGTCAACGAAATGCTAAGACACTTGCAGCGAACATGCAGAAAGCTGTCGTCCTAGGGTCGCTCCGTGTCCTCAATTGTTATTTTATTTGAATAAATACAAGAATAAAAAATAATATCTAAGGGTACACAGGAGAGATTGGTGTGTATTTTGGATTGGACAAGTGAGCCAAGCTTGTGGATATGAGTGTCAGTAGTCATCTTGACACCGAAGAGACCTATATATACCTAGGTTTGCCCGAGAGCCGCATCCAGGATATAACATCAGTGAAGGAGTCACTCCGAAGCTGAAACAAGGGTCTTCTTCCATATATTTGGTCTTACAATCTGTCGGCGTTGAACAAGGTATCTGCAACTAATATGCTTGTCGTCCCGGTTATATTTTATTCGTTTAAAGTATGTCCATGGACGAAGCACGAGCTGACGGCCCTTGATATCGCCACGCGTAAGATCATGCATATGCAGAATAACTTGCATATCAATTCGTCCGTTTCCGGATTACACTTTTCAGTTTCAGATTCTGCTCCTTGAACCTTCTGAATCTCTCGACGCATACTCCTCAATTATTCTAAGGTTAAGACTGCCATCTAACAAATTATATTCCAAAAGGCGATTGCTATCTTGAAATTTTCGTAATTACCAGTAACCACCGAGTATTGGAATTCCTGCACTGCGGAATTATTGTCTCATCAATTTTTTTCGCAATTCGATGTATTTTTTAATATAGTATGGTTTTCTTTACCTTTCCTTTAAAGAGAAAAATATGTTTTCACTCAATCCAGATATACATTGAGGTCTGAGCATTTTTTATGTGACTGAGTTGATTTTGACTTGCCACCACTGTCGCGTTAGATGGAGGTGGGAAAGGGTTACTTCCATAAATATAACCCCACAAATCTTTACGAATCAGCACGCTGCGAATATGGAACCTTCACGCTAATAATTCGATGCATCTTGCTCCTTAATCTCATTAGTGCCCGCTGTACTTATTTTCATCTCTTTTTCCACAAGTCGAGTACATGTAAACAAAGTGCCGCTCAACATACAAAAGATTTTCAGAATTTCAAAACACGAGAGATTTTAACCCAGGTAATAACTGCACGTACAGTTCAATTAGCACGCGTGCTGACTTTCTCTCGCACCTAGTGCACGCAGGGAATAACACATATAGTCCAGTCATCTGATCGAAAAATTGGTGCAAATCCGGTAATTTTTGAAAGAGTCATTTTTTTTTCTCTTAAACACTTCATTTGGAGGTGCATAATAAGGGGTTATGATTTTTAACGAGAATTTTGTCCCGGAACACGGAAATTTTTTTGGTAAATATGGTAAATATCACATGGCAGTGGATTGGTGCTTTGCTGTGTATTTTAGGGATAAAAGTGTTCTTACCAAAATTAAAGTAGGTAAAATTCTACGTAAAACTAAAAAAAAAGATGTTCTACCACCAATAGTTTAGGAGTTACGGCCTTTCAAAGAACCCTGATTTTTTTCAATTTTTTGCCAAAAATCACATGTTTTTTTTTGTTTCTCTGTAGCTCGGATCCTGATTGTCAGATCTAAAAATGGTCAACAGCTGAATTAAAGTAGACGTAAATATCTGTAAATTCGAATAAAAAACATTGTCCTAAGTACAATAGATCGCGAGTTAGCACCTGCCGAAGGTGACCCATTTCGACATGAATTTTCGGGTAAATGCCCAGAGTTCAGTTTTTTGTAAATAGCTCGTTTCGGGGTTATCAAAAAAGAATGTTCCCAGAGAAGGAATAGAAGAGGACTAAATTCTGCGTAAATAAAAAAAAAGATGTTTTACCCCAAATAGGTCACGAGTAATGACCTTCCAAATATACATGTTTTTTTTTTTGACCCGAAAACCCGAAAGTCGTGTTTTTTGGAAATCACTCGTTTCATGGATGTCACACGAGAAAGTTCTAAGGAGATAAATGAAAGAGGACTTTATTCTGCGTAAATAAAACAAAAAATCTTCCTACCCCTGATAGGTCACGAAGAATGACCTTGCAAGGTTCGGTGACTAAATCGCACCGCAGAACAAAACTACGACCTGTTTCTTAACATATAAGTTTTTTAATCAAGTAATAGTGGTCAAATAATTATTTAATTATCAAATTAATAATAATTAACCACTTTTAATTAATTAATGCATAATTGTTTAGATAAATAAATTTCCATCACCCATCAACTGTTCATTTTTTGTCATTTTTCACTCAAATTTCAATTATGGATGCTTATTACAGGTTTAAAATAAATATTTAATCATTTTTAATCAATAAATAAATATTTGTTAAAATAAATAAATTTCCTTCACCCATTAACTGTTCATTTTTTGGCATTTTTCACTCAAATTTCAATTAGGGACGCTTATTATAGATTAAAAATAAATATTTAATAATTTTTAATCAATAAATAAAAATTTGTTTAAATAAATAAATTTACATCACCCATCAACTGTTCATTTTTTGGCATTTTCACTCAAATTTCTATTAGGGACGCTTACTATAGTTCAAAAATGAATATTCAATCATTTTTAATCAATAAATAAATAATCATTTAAGTAAATAAATTTCCATCACCCATCAACTGTTCATTTTTTGGCATTTTTTACGGCAATTTCTGTTAGGGGCATTTATTATAATTAGCAAAATACCAATTCAATAGTAAAAATACTTGTGTTACATTTTTAAGGCATTATTAATAATGATTTCTACTTGTCCTATTTATTTCTTTGAAATATTTTTTGGATTATGTACTCATACTCGTTTCCACACCACCTATGAGGTAGAGTATTCAGCGCTTTTTTTTAAGGTGGTATTCCCAGTAGGACTAATCCACCAAGTCCGTTTTTGAAAACTATTCCTTGAATAATTGAGTCAATTTGTAGGTGCATAAACTAATGCGCACGTTTGCGTTCGTATTCTCGTTTTTCTGCTGCTTCCTTTTCTATTATTTCAACTTCTTCCATGTCTTCGTCCTCATCATTATCATCGTATTCTGCGCCTTGGCCAGCCTCATCGCTTGCTTCATCTTCATCATCTTTCTCGGTAGTTTTCGTGGCAATTGGATAGGTTTTTTGTATATCGTAGGCTACTCCCCCATCTATATGTTCATCTTCATGTGAAGGTGGTGGAACATAGTTTTCGTATCCCGAATCTTCGTCGTACACAGCTTCCATATCCAGCCGCTGACTGTTGGAGCATAATTGTCCTGAACAATTAACGCAAAGTTCTGAGCACTTTAATCCAGCTTTTTT
>CAKNWW010191030.1:0-12244 GCA_932074435.1 Andricus kollari
TCAATCAAACTATTTTATTATGAAGCCAAAAAGACGACGTTTTAATAACACATTTGAATTTTTAACCAAGAAATATGACTTTTTAACCAAATTATTGAGATTTCAATAAAATAATTAAATTTTGAACCAAATAATAAAATTTTCAAATAAGAAAGATAAATTCTTAACGAAAAATTTAATAGTACTTTTCAACTGATTTAATAAATTGCAGACTAAAGAAAAACATTTTAAATAAACATTGAAGGTAATTTTTAATACTCGAAAAATTTTATGATACTAGTTTGACACGATTAAAAAGAAAATTTGACACTATTTACACTATTTTTTTTCTCTAAAGTGAGTCTAAGGCCTGTCATATGTTGTTTTTCTTGACTAATTCGTTTACGAAACGAAGCAGTTGCTGTGCTCGGTTACTTAGCACTAACAGTGTGTCTGTCCATCTTAATTATTAATTCAATAATGACAAATTATAATCGTCAAAAATATTAAATATTTGAAAGTAAATATATAAATGTTCTAATTTTTCCACCTTTAAATTTCATGATACTCTGACTTGAATAATGCTGACAAAAGGACGTAACTGAATTTTTTAAAGCGGTTTTTAAAAAGGATTGAAAAATTTCAATATTGGATATATTTGTTAAGCATTAAAAAATCCTCATGTTTCGCTTATTCGCTTAACGTTTCCAATTTCAATTGTAAATAAATATTTAATAATTTGTTACAACATCTTGTTACACTGTTATAATAAAAACAATATAATATTATTGTTCTTCATTAGATATTAATTGTTTGGATATATTTACATATTTTTATTCACTTTTACCCGATTCTTTAACATAATAGATAATTATTGACGAGAAAAGTGTCAGGGAATGCGAATTTGTCATGAAACGTAGTGCACACGGCAATATTTAGCACAGTATTGTTTATTGTTTAACTGTGTAATTAATGATGTACAATGATAATGTAATAATGTACTCAGAGAAACACACATCTGTGATTTGTATGTGAATCTCAATTCGCTACTAAATAAATTATTTAAATTAAAGTTAATATAATTTAAATTATTAATTAATTAAAATTATAAATAAATATAATTTAAATTATTATTTATCCTAAATGATTATTTAGGAAATCAAATATGTCATTCACTACACTCATGTCTCGTATATTGTTTTATTATCTAAATAAAATAAATAATTTATATTTCATTCACAAATCACCTCGAAAATTAAAAGAAAAATATAATTCCATTATGGCCATGTAATGAGTGTAACAGCTGATCAAGTCGGTCCTCACATCAATATTTTTTATTACCCATATTTAAAAATAAAATTTAAAATAATGCGGAAATATTTTCGGAAAATATTGATAAATATTAAAGGACCGTTTGTGGCAAGGCAGAGAGTTGGGAGAAGAAAAAAGTTTATTTATGAAAATCATAAATATGAAATATCGACGGCATATGTTTGACGTAAATGATAATCATGCAATCTGTTTTACCAACAGACCCTTGGAAGTACGAAGTTGTCTGCTTGCTGCGATAGTGCTGCTCTGAGACAGCGGATACGTATGCCAGACTAACTAAACATATAAATTTGTTTATTTACATTTCAAGTGCAAACATTAGTTTTTGCACTATTTGTGTACAATGTTTGTCACCAGTTTTTGTTGTTTTGCTCCACTTTTATCAATATAAACCACATAACTAGCCCATTGGCAAAATTGAAAATTTCTTGCGTGTTCTGCAGCACGGTCGGTATTTTTTCCAATTAGTAATTAAAAATTTTTTTTTCACAATTATAAATATTTTGGACTTAAGCCGCCTTCCGTCGAGCCTTCTAATTAGCGTGCTAAAATTTCAAAACGATATCTCATTCCGTGTGGACGTAAGTTTACAATGGAAAGTATCGATAATAAATTTTTTTCTTCAAAATTTCTACCGAAAAAGAGTAGAGCCGCGAACGTTAGTGTCTCCTCTTTTATTTCCCAAACTTTGAGCGAAATATCTTGTTTCTTTTGGACGTAAGTTGACAATGAAAAATTGAGGACTAGCTTGGTCACGTGACCCACTCGTCACATGGCCCTATTTCAAACTTTTAAAATTATCGTTTCCTCAATATTGAATTACTCGCATTCAATTCTGAACTCAATGATAAAAGGAAAGAAAGTGTTAGAAAAAAAGAGTTAGAAGACGCAGAAAAAAAGGGTTCAGGGTTTCAGGTACCTGACGCCGGAGTTTGCAGTAGGATAAAAAAGGCAGTAGGAATCCGGCCGAAGTTACTGCTTGAAAACTGAAAACTGGGCTTCGGCAAGCAGGAGGTACTGCCTGCCGGAGGGCAAGCAGTAGCCGAAGTACTGCTCGTCCCATCTCTAGTAAGTGACTCTTATGCTTATATTGCGCAAGTCTAGTAGATCAAGGCGCCAACAGTCGATACACATACCGACGATTCATGATGACAGAAGAATGATACAGCCTTTTATTTCATGCATAAGCATAAAATCATGTTGGGTTGCATACACTCAGGTGATTTAGCGATGAGTTAAATTAAAATATGGTTTTATGTCGATAAAGTTGCATTTAACCATTTCTAATGGGAAATGACGTCGTTTCTCATTAAAAACAGTCAAGACATACATACGTG
The DNA here is from genome assembly GCA_932074435.1 of Andricus kollari. NCBI lineage: Eukaryota > Metazoa > Arthropoda > Insecta > Hymenoptera > Cynipidae > Andricus > Andricus kollari. The sequence goes on from CAKNWW010191030.1 coordinate 2,649, forward strand.
TGTCTTGACTGTTTGCATGCTAAATTCCATACAATTAGGTGATTTCCCAGATAACAAAGTGCGCGCACGGTGCGAAGCACGTGCGTCGCACCACGTGCGGATTTCCTCGCACGACGTGCGCGCAGGGGATGACACAGCTGCGTCTTCATATGCGTGTATAGTGCGGGTATGGCGCGTGCTCACATTTAGAATTTTTAGAGGGCACAGAAAATATTTGCATTGATACTTTTAAATAAAGAGCAGCCCGGTGTGCCTGAACCAACTTTAAATCCAAGTTCATAGCGCATTCAATTTTTGTGTTAGGTTCGATTAAGTGGCTTAGAAATAGTGTGCAAAAACAATTTGAGTCAAATCCCCCGAGCCGTTTTTGAGAAAAGTGTTTTTTATGGGTTAAAAATAAAAAATTTCAAAAAAATGTTATGCATTTTCACTTTTTTCACTTTACTTAACAAAATATAGTAAATAAATATAATATCAGTCCATATCGATACTGAAACATGAAATAATTTATTTTTACACTCGACGCGCTTTGTATTCTTGTACAACTTTTAGTAAGTTACTTGGGTAATGAGGGTGTGTGCTCAAAACTTTATATTTAGCCCAGGTCGTTTTAAAATCCGAATGTACAGATTCCATAGCTTGTTCACTGTAAAATCCAAGGCCTTTTTCAATTTTACGACAAAAATCAGGGACATGAAAAAAACCGCGTGAACTTTAGGTGTAATTGAAATATCCAAATCACAGTAGCTTCGCTGAAACTCACATATACAATCTACGTATTTCGGGTTTAATGTTGAGAAAAACAAGAATCAATGACGAATTGAAAAGCCTTAAAGCACCTCACATATTTTAAACAAGCAATGCTAAAAATTCCACGCAATAAGTCGATTTTTTCTAACAGCATTTTGCAAGAATTACCTGCGAATGCTAGACACCCATGTACAAACTCGCGAGTAACATTGCACATCCGAGCCTATTGGAGACTCTCATCTTCGAATTCCATCAGCATGTGTTTATACATTTTGTTCACAGCCCCGAGCATCAGGTGTAGTTCTGGTGGTGGAATTATTTCTAATATTTTTGTGTTAGCATTTTCTGAGTAAATTATAGGAGTATTTGTACAATTTTTATACTTCTTCGCAGATGATGATTTACTTACACTGTCTTGCCAAGCAAAAAAATTTTCCTTACAATTTCCAACAGTTCTGTATTCCCACACACGTTTAATTCATATTTTGATTAAGTACACCATGTGCAAAGAAAACTGCTTGCGAAGTTACTGTGATTTGGAAATTTCAATTACACTTACAGTTCACGTGGTTTTTTTCATGTCCCCGATTTTTGTCGTAAAGATAAAAAATGCCTTAGATTTTACAGTGAACAAGCCATGGAAGCTGTCCTCTCGGATACCTCATTGTACAAGAATACAATGCCCGACATGTGTAAAAATAAATTATTTTTTGTTTCAGAATTGATATGGACTGATATTATATTTATTTACCATATTTCGTTAAATAAAGTGAAAAAAGTGAAAATGCATCACATTTTTTTGAAAATTTTTATTTTTAACCCATAAAAACACTTTTCTCAAAAACGGCTTGGGGGATTTGACTCCAATTTTTTTCGCACACTATTTCTAAGCTCCTTAATCGAACCCAACAAAAAAATTGGATGTGCATTTAAAGTTCGTTCTGGCACACCGTGGCAGGTAATTTATCATGAACGTATTTTTTATTATGGACAGAAGGAAAATTTATACATTTTAGTTGCGCATTAGCAATTCAGTTCCCGCATGTTTGTATCAACAATAATAAATATTTTTCGCTGCAACTACAAGATACAGGCACATAAAAATTGACAGAAAACATGAAGACGTAGGTAAAAAGTATATTTTTCGTTTAAATAAAATAAACTGTTTATAACTGTGTTCACGTCTCTTATTAAAGTTTCAGCGAAGGATAGTTATTATTTTGGACAAAAACATGCTAATATTTGCTGTCTGAATGAAGAAAAGCAATATTGAACAGAAATTAGCTTTTTTTAATTATTCAAAACAGAAATAGGTTATTTATATCCGTTTTCGCGTTTCTCAAAGTTTCAGCGAAAGATATTTCAGTAAGGCCGAAAAGGAGAATAAAACCAAATATTAATAAACACGCGCACGTTTCGACACAAATCAAGAGGAAAGGGGGCCGCAGAGTCACTACAGGTAAAAATCCTATCGCAATAATAAAATTTGCGATCGATAACCGACACGTTTTCTCGCTAAAAACTCGCAAAACGAAACCGTGCGAAACCGACAATGGAAGTCGACAACAGCTGTTACGGCGCGTCGGGCGATTACCGTTCGATCGACGCGACGGGGTCTGCGCCGTGTATTATTCAGCTAATGCGCGAAGTTTTTGAATATAGCTCCTCTTATTTCTACTTCAAAATAATAAAAAATGAACGCCGCACATCGTATCTATCAAGCTGACTCCACAATGTGTCTTAAGATTTGTACGTATCGTCGATACGCGTACGTTTCTAGGGCACCAACCAGGGTTGCAAAGTGACGCGTCACTCGAGGTTTTCTACGTAAATTACCTAAATGAAGTAATTTACGTAAAATACCTCGATATGTAAATTAGATGTAGAAAACCTCCGATTGGCTGTCTGATTCAAGTTTTCAATTTCCCGCCTCAGAGGTGGCGCCATCATATATAGAACAAGATGTAATTTACATCATGTAGAAAACTGATGACGTAAAATACCAGCTAAATTACCGTAAAAAACCAAGTAAATTACCAGGAGTATTTTACTTACGCATCCCTGGCACCAACGCGTTGTGACCAACTGTCGCATATTTCGTTGGTTCACGTTCCATCGTTCCGGCGGTTCAGCATTTAACCTCTGTCCATCCTACCGGTGCAGACAAAAGAGTCACAAGAGTAAAAGAGATAGAGAGTACATTTTGTTCAATTTTGCGCTCTCTATCTCTTTTCTGATTTGTAACTTTTTGAAATTTAACATTTGAAAATTTTATTTAAATTATTAAATGTGTAAGCCCAGAAAATGTTTAATTGTAGGTTATTTTACAATCAATATACCTATTCAGAAAAGACTCACTTATCGTCTGCTGTCACGAATACTGGGCATGCAAAATGCATTGCTGTTATTATAAAAATCATCACTAATGAATTTTTCAAACAAAGTATGGTAGATATCGGTTGTTGCATTTATTATCGGAAAAAGAAAAGATCCTTTATTTAGTTACGTGCTGTATTGAAGTAATGACGAAGTAAATTATATTGAAAAATTGTGTAAAAAGCTGTTAGTAAAGGTTACCTACAATTTCAAAAAGTAAGCAAATACCAAAAAGCAAAAAAATGAAAGTCTAGTATATTTCGATACTTTCTTGTTATAAAAAAAGTAATTATGAATATCAGCAAAATTAAAATCTCGTTTAATTTGCAGATTTAGGGCCGAACTTTCTGTTTTTATGATAGTAGTATTTTCACAGTGTTGAAAATCTAATTTTTTCCACATACCATAGCTTCAAATTACACTTTAAGATTCAACAGTACTTTATAATAACAGTAATCTTTAAATATACAGAATTAAGTAGAAAATTCAGATTATGACGATACATACAAATACTGTGATCTAAATGAGATTTTTTTGATAAATTTTCATTCAAGCATTCCAAATGCAACGAAGAAATATCCGAGCGCGAAGCGCGAGGTAACTCATTATAGAACGCGAAGCGCGAGATCCGACAAACGCTCGACCTAGGCGCGATCAAACTTGCGATAGCAGACAATAAGTGGATCTTTTCTGAACAGGTAGTGATTGTGAAATAACCTAATTCGTGGATTTATAACGCTTTAAATTGAAGCATTTGCGAATTCTTCCAATTATAATCAAGTTGCTCAATTTTCACCTTGAATTTAACATTCCATTTTGAACGTATCAATTAAAATTTGCATATATTTTTAATTCTGACAAGAAATTTGTGTTTTTATTGTTGCAATAAAAACTATTGCAATTACTCCGTGACCTTCTAACGTAAAATTTCACGTAGAATCCGAATTTCAACCAGTTAAATGTTCATCTTCCTTTTTTAATTTGTTTTTCTTCCATGATACGGAGAGAATATGATGTGGATACTTTAAGGATACGCTGTAGCGTATCAGTTCCGTTCATTCGGTCGCTAGGGCTTGTATAAAGTAAAATGTTAAACTAATTTAACAATGTAAAATCTTAGCCTGATTTGGTAAAAGTAACATTCTTAAAACATGAATTCGCACTTATTATAAAAGTCTTTAAGCTTTGTATTTTTCAAACAAATACCTGTGACATCAACACTTTTAGTCGCATCAGCAGCGTCATCGTTTACAGCACTGCTTCCATCATAAATCCTGGTGGTTGGGTAATCTCGAGGAGCCAAGAACCAGGTCTTGAGCGTCAAGACGTTTCGAACAGCACAGTTATGACTCCAGAACTGGTTGTGATGATGATGAATCCTCTTCGTTTCCTGGCGCCTGTCGTGCTTGAACAATGGCATTCAAGTCACGGCGTGATCTTGTTAGGATAAGTTCATGCTTTGCGTTTACAACGATCTTTCGATAGTCTTCAGCAAATCCTAGGATCAGACTGAGTGGTATAGTGACATCGAAGTATCCCTCATCATTGGTAAGACGTTTCGTTTCTTCCGGGGTGTCGAGCCATCCTGCATTTTCCATAAAATGAATTTTTCCAGGGGTAAGTGAAACGTAGCTTTTTATGGTGCCAGTGAGACCGACATTTTTGCAACGATCCATCTCAATACCATTAAGATCATAGCGAACTTCATCAAACAGATAGCAGATGGCATTGCTCACAAGTGCTGTACCAGTAACAGCTGTTACTCCATCAGGTCTTGTCAGTCTTCCATGCACATGCAGTGAACTCTTGCTGGGTAGTATACATAAATCTTGATGCTGGACAGAAATTCTAATTTCATCACTGTTTTTAAATGATGATGAGGCATAAGGCTGATGTGCATGAATCTCATATTTAGCTATGGATTCATCGAATCTCACTGGTGTGTGAATGTTTAGTATTTCTTCCATTTTTGTTGCAACAGAAGGAGATGATAAATATCTTGAATGGTTGTTTGAGTTTCTTTTTCCACGAGGTTTGATCTTTAGACCAAGCTCTGTTAGAAACAGCACGCTCTGAGGTGTTAGCGCCTGCATGCTGCATAAGAACTGGATTGTGTTTGGCATGTTGACGCTCTTACATAGACTCCTTTGCGATTATAAACGATACCCATTATGATGATTTAACGTGTAGCCGTATTGTTATAACCTCTGCTCGAAGATTCACCAAGTCTCCGTCCTGATCAACTATACGTAGCTGAATTTGATGTATTGTCTTCACGGAGATTGGGGGGTAAATGACATGTGACGGTACTTCAACAATCTTATATCCTGGTGGTACAGCAGGAAAGAATTCATGAATCATGTGCACTGTACGATCGTTTATGTAAGCTCCAGTAGTGATATTGTACTTAATTCGCAGAACATTCACTTTGAGAATAGCCACAGGTAGATCAGAAGTATGAGTCGTATTGGCTTCGAGAAGACGAGGTGTGAATCCCAACAAACGTCCAATACAATCGTGTGGTTGAAAGTTCAATTCACGATCACACTTCATCTCGCTGCGCAATGTGTTATTATTTGGCTTAATGTTTATTGTAATGCCTTCAATTGCTAGAGCCTTCTGGACATAACTGTCAATGTCTTCAATCTCATAGCTGCCAGTAGGTATTGTCACCACTCGATCACCGATATAGACTTTATTCTTCCCAGTGTCAACGTTAGGAATCGCATTGAATGTGAGCATTTCAACGACTACAAGTGCATAGTTCTTATGAGGAGAGAGTTCAATTGGTGGAAAATACTCTGAGTCTAGCACCGAAGAGTTTCCTGTTATCGTGAGAGTAAATGATTCATCCATGATAATGTTCTTCTCTATACTGACTTTAGTCAGTTCATCACACACTCCTATATAGACAGTATTTATCTTTTATATGCAGTTGTCCAGATAGAAATTTTAAGCACAAGTGTCCACATTCAACACTGTCATAATCCTGATATCTGTCATGATTGTATTTTATCACGCTACCAACACCTAGGTAATCTACAATATCCGAAGGTGGACGCAGATTACCGAAACTGTCAAAGTATAGGACATTATCAACGATCTTTCTATAACTTACCCAGTGGGTACCAGGGCCGTAACTATCATCAAGGTTAACAATAGCTGACTCAATTTGACTAGGTCAATTTGCTGGTAAGGTTTCATATGAAGACCTAATCCTTTTCTGTAGGGTTTTGGGTGTAAACCTTTTCCCAGAGCAATAGCTTCCATTTCATTGTTATAACGTTGAGCTTCTACCAGCTGTATTTTGGCTGCGCTAGCATCGTTGACTGTCTTAGCCACACCTGCTGCTCCACCAGTAAGAGCTCCAAGTGCACTGAGTCCAGCGAAATTTGGAATCAGTGGCAAACCATTCCCAACTTTCGAATGTATTGGCAAGACACGTGGATTTTGCACTTTATGTTTATCGCATACGCTTTTGACAGCTTCCTGTGCACCTCTGATTGCTGACTTGATAGCCACTTTTGCATCACTACTTCGATTCATTGCTTTCTTAGCTGCATTCACAACCTTTTTAAAAACTATTAGCTTATTTTTTAAAGCTGGTTTCCTCTTTGATTTGGGTTTCCTCTTTGAAATATGTTCCTTCTTCAATCCCATACCGAGTTTTGCTTTGAAATTCATCACGTTATTTATTGCCAGTGCTGCCGCTTTCTTGTCAATCGATCTGTAGTACACGATCTGCAGCGTTTCTTGTTTCAACGTTTTCACTATTTTCCGAATATGCAATGTCGTGTTCTTTACATGCTGCGTCTAAAGGATTGATACCAGGATCACCTACAGCAAGTCTTTTGGCTCTCTTAGTACCTGGACAACAGTACTGGCATCCAGGCAAGTGCAACTCAAACGGCAAGTTGTTGATGACTTTGTTGACCAATCATTTACCTCGATGATAAGGACGTGACACTTTGTTTCCTTTACAATGCACAAGAATTCTTCACTGAGCGAAGGTTAGCACGCAACTGATGTAAAATCTACACCCAAACGAATTAAAATTTGACAATATCTACGCATACTCAAAATCCCTCAAACAACCAAAGTACAAATTCTCTGAACGGGTGTTAAATAATGTAGAAGATGTTGAATATTTTCCTTTCAGTGAACATGAAGAAGTAACACAACCAAGTGAGGCTCGAACAAACTCTATAATTATCTTTGATGATGTGGCCTGTGAGAAACAGGATAACATTAGAGCCTTTTTCTGTATGGGTAGACACGCTCATGTTGACAGTTTCTACTTATGTCAAACTTACGCTCGAATTCCTAAACATCTAGTTCGTGATAATGTAAATCTGTTGATACTTTTCAAGCAGGATGAAAGGAACTTAAGACGTGTGTATGACGATCATGTCAACACTGACATGAGTTATTCTCAATTTCGAGACTAATGTTCAGCATGTTGGAATACTGACAAGTATGGATTTGTTGTTATTGATAAGGATAACGATCTCGACAAGGGAAGATACAGGAAGGGATTTGACTGTTTTATCTTTCTATAGATACGAGTTATGTAGTGGAAATGATATGATTATATATTAAGACATCAACACTTCAACGTGTCAAAGTTTCACCAAGAGAAGGAGGTGCTCCGTCAAATCGCAAAAGCTAGTGAGGCGATTCGACGTAAGCATCGAATGCTAAAAATGGGTAAAGAATCCGCTGAAAAGATAATGAGTGAACCGTTTAAGCTAATCGTCATGCCACTGCAGAAGCTAGCTGACACATCTAATCCTTCAATTAAGAAGGAAGTTGAACAAAATGAGCCTGTAACAAAGAAATATGAGGAGGATGAGGAGGATGATAACGCTTCCTTTATGACTGCTGATGCTGAAGAAGAGCAAGATAGAACTATGCTTGAAGAAGATGCTACAACTGAGTCTGCTGATAGTTATGAGCATTTGACAAACAAGTTTCTGAGAATGCTGCAACAAAATAGAAAGCAGTATTTAGATATGGTTTATCGTGTGCGTAAGCTCAGTGATTGCAGCCTTATGATTGGTGATAAACCTATTAGTTTTGTGGGACAATATATTCACGTAGATGGTAAACAGTATCCGAAAACAGTTGGTCTGTTCGAACTGATGTTTAGAAAAACTCCCGAAGAGTCATCTATAAGCACTAATGATCTAAATAATTATAAGGAAATATTGATTGCTACAAATGCACACAAGAAGCGGTACAGCCCAACTGAACCTATTCGTACCAGCTGAGATATCAAGTATAAGAACTTTATTGCAAAAATGTTCAGCGTATCACGCAGACGATCCTTAACTAGTGGCGGTTCCCTACCACGGCATATGGTAGCAAGAAAAGATATAAAGACTGACTATGTCTACTGGTACGACCCTAACGAACTAGTTGATCATCTTCGTCTACTCCTAGCGTCTCAGGCAGCTGGCAACCCGAGTCACAACAATGAAATTATATCAATTATTGAGGAACTGCGGGAAGCTAGAATCATATATTAGGATTGTACTTATAACACTATCGTTAGTAGCATGATGAGTACCGACGTGTTTGGGCGTCACCTGGATCGAATCGCTGCAGCAAGCCGTGGGCCTCCTGGTGTTGGATTCAATATCACCTCCGACGGCCATTATGACATAGATGGCAAGAGAATTTGTAACTTTGGTGAGGCCAAAGAACAATACGACGCAGTCAATTTGCGAGTTGTACAGCGCAAAACGATATACCTTCAGTGTATTAAGTCACGTCATCCATGCGAACAGAGATTGATAATAATAATTTGATGATACGTATACTCGAAGCAGGGGCCGCTACAGGCGGAGGCAGAGTAGGCGGCCGCCCCCGGGCGTAAAGGGCGAGGGGCGGCCGCTTAGGGAATATTTTTTATATACTTAATGACAGGAATAAGAATTTTAACGTTTTGTTAAATTATATTCTAGGAGAGTCTAAAATCTGGCAAGGCGCGACAGCTTAACAAGAACGTTTTATATACTTATTGACAAGAATAAGAATTCTAAAGTTTCTCAAATTAGATTCTAGGAAAGTCTAAAGCAAGTGCAGGCATCGACAATAAAGTGGATCCAATTCTCAAACTGTAATGTTCCTAGAGCAATAAAATTAGTGATACTTAGTGCAGGTATGAGCAAAGCAGTAGTTTCTTATAGAGAAGGGCTGTTGGCAAGCGAAACATAATTGCGGAGACAACAATTAGCTACACCCCCCGTGGAAAGGTACCATCAAAATGATAGAGGAAAAGCAATCCCCCCACCATGGTTCGAGAAAACAGACCTACAAGTCTAAGTGCTTATAAGTTGAAGCACTTGTTCATTAAGAACAAAGTTTTTCCGAAGTTCACATCGTGTGAGAAAAAAGTTTGAATATTTTGAGATGGCTGATCGCAAAGCGAAACGCCTTTTAGGTGCTCAATATCGAAAGCGAAAAGC
>CAKNWW010191085.1:0-10063 GCA_932074435.1 Andricus kollari
GGGGCAGCACGGATATCAACTCAAGAGGTAATAATCTATTGGAATACCTAATCACTACTTATTTAGATATTCGTAACACGGGGTGTCCACAGGGTGGCGTTTTTTCGCCCCTGCTGTGGTTCTTGGTAGTGGATGAACTGCTTCATCTGCTCACGAATCAGGGCTACGCCGTTATAGGCTACGCGCACGATATACCGGTTATCTCACACGGCCAGCATCTGGATAGGCTCTTCGGAGTAATGCAGCAAGCACTGGGGATAGTGTATTCTTGGTGCAAGAAGACTGGATTATGGGTCAATCGGAGTAAGACAGATGCGGTTGTATTCACCTGACGGTATAAATAGGGAACCACGTGTACACTGAAATTGGCAGGACAACAACTGGAAATGAAAGAACAAGCTAAGTATCTAAGAGTCATCCTTAATAAGAAGCTGTCATGGAACGAGCACGTGCAAAACAAGTGCAAAAAGCTAGTAGCAACTCTATGGAATCTGTAGGAGAGCCATATGGAAAAGCAGGGGTTTAAAGCCGGAGAAACTTATGTGGATCTACACAGAGTAGGCCGACCCTGAGCATGCTCAAAGACAAACCACCCACTCGCTATCTCTTCGACAAAAAGTATCCTGTTAGCCTATCTTTGAAGGAGGATTGGGTTAGCGGCAAAGCACACCTGCCCACTATGAGGACGACTGGTTTACAGATGGCTCCAGAAACAAGGAGAAGGCAGGAGCCTTCATTATTTTCTCTTTGGCTATATAAATAAATTATTCTTGAACTACAATTAAAGTATCTTTGACTTCCCCACTGAGAGTTAGTGAATAGACCTTTTCTAAATAGTTGTTTACCAAAGAGCAACAACTTTAGAGCTAAATTATGACATTCTTCATAAGACATAGGTGAAGTAGAGTGAAGTTTCATGAAAAAATTCCGCAGGTATACCAGTTGTGCAAGAAATTTTGATAGAAACACTGTGATTCTGGTATTTTCTGTGTGTGCCACTGAAAGGTGGGCAACCCGCTTCCACAACCCATCCCCATGGTCGACATATGCCTTAAACTACTAAATGTCAAGTGGGGGACCGATCCCGGCCCATAGATGTCACCGAAACGGACGATTTATTAAGTTTTTACGATATATCCCTGTTAGGTAGGAAACCCGCTATACCGCTGCTCTGCCGGGGTTGCAACCTCGTTTCCACTTCTTAAAAGTAAGCTGGGGGTATATACTACAAATGTGCCAAGTCTGAATGCTCTAGAATAAAATGCAAGTTAGGTTTGACTAATCGCTGTACTATAATAAATCATCTTTGTGGAAATAATAGCAATTAATTTTCAGGTCACAAAATAGTCTTTTAGCGTGCAAGGCGAAATAATTATTTGTTTGTACTTTATGATTATTACACATTGTAAAAAATTGATTTGCATATTTAATCATTTCAAGCAATCGCGCGATCAAAATCCAATGAGGCGCTGGTGTGACGCATCCGCAGAGTGGTCGGGGAGCCAAATTGGGAGCACTGTTCTGACTCAAAATTTTTAAACTCAAGTAAAAACAACTCCCATTAAAATTTATTGATATACATTTAATTTTCTCGCACAACAAGGTCTTTATATAAAGATAAAGTGCAGTGTCGTTACAAAAATTGCATACACTAATTTAAAAAAAATATGATCCCAAAACTCACGTCTATCTGCATTCTAACGAATTGGGATAGTTTCCTTGACACAAGATTTAATTTATGAAGGAGAATCCGTTTGAGAGTGGCGTCCCTTGAATGACGCTGAGCCTATTCGAAAGTCTTTCTTGAATGACAAGTAGACCAAGGAGAGACCAAGCCCGTCTCACCTCGTAGAGGCTCGAGCAAGAAGTGAATTGGTACCGATATGCCAGAATGAATATATTAGGTGCTTTGGTCCCACCCTATCCCCAGTTATTAGCTGTTGGCGCCCGCAATCGATCGTATGATCGAATGATTTCGTGAATCATCCCTTCGTTCCACCTGCTTGTCCACTTTTGAGTCAGAGCCATATCAATATTAATCTTCACACGTACCTTTATGATTTAATTCTAATTTAATTCTGATTTATTTCTAACTTAAAAAAATAGAACAGACCGTCTCAGGTTATTTTGGATCATCTCGAGAATCTTGGTAATTTTTCCTAGTAACTTTGAAATAAAAATGAAATTACTCCATCGCCTGTTCACCGTAAATCCTGAGCCTGGCTGCTTTTTTAACAAAAGTCTTCTATACGGTAGAAAACTGAGTGGATTTTAGGAGTAATAGAGATGTTCAGGTCTAAGTGTATCCTTCTAAAAGCTGCGATGTTTTTTTTATAATTAGGATGTAGATTTTGACCAAAGCTGCATAGCGCGCTGTTACAACTTCCTTAATATCTTCGAAATATTTGCCGTACTTCAAGCATCCTAAGCTGCACTTATTGTTAGAAAGCAAAATATATACTTTGATGAGAAGTATTTTGTATACATTTTTTTTCAAAGCAAAACACTTCTCAACAAAGTAGGTATTTTGCGTTCTAAGTGCAGCTTAGGATGCTTGAACTATTGGAAATATTTCAAAGATTAGATTTTAAGGAAGATGTAACAGTGTTGCTATGTAGCTTTAGTCAGAATTTAGATCCTAATAATGAAGACAACATCGCAACTTTTGTAAGAAAATACTTAGACTTGAACATTTGTGTTACTCCTAACATCCACGCACTTTACTACCATATAGAAGATTTTTGTGAATAAAAGCAGCAAGACTTAGGATTTTACGGTGAACAGGCGGTTGAGTGAGTTCCTTTTTTATTTTCAAACTATCTCCAAAGTGGCCTGCGCGAGTGTTTCGTACTCTGCGTCATACAACAGTTTGCAGAATATTGATGACTTACTTATATGTTTAGTGTTCTGGACTTATGGATTTTGTGATGGTATATGATACAATAATGCAGATTACTTGTTTAATAAAAAATCGTAGAAATTTCTGGTTGACCGAATATTATTGAGAAAAGAAGAGTAAATAAATAAACTATTATACACGTAATTAAATGTAAGCTATTGACAGTAGGATACTGTACATATACATATGCAAATATACATCATTAACGTTAAATAAGTAACCAAAAAAGAGTTTTCTAAAGTAATTTTGTGAAGGTGCATTTCTAATTGTTATGGGTAGTTTGTTCCAAAGACGAGTACCACGAATAATAAAAGACCTTTGCATTTTACACGTGCGGTGTGGCTGAATTTTTATTACTGTTTTCCTTTCACGGAGTTTGGAATGTGTCGGTTGATCTTTGTCAATAAAATGGAAAAGGTATAAAGATAGTGCGGAGCTTTATTACTGAATAGGCCGTAAAGCAAGTTGCCCATAAAAAATTGTCTTCTTTTGGTGATGTTAAGAAGTCCAGCTTTTTTTCTATACTGGGTAATATGTTCACTTTTAGGGATGTTACAGAATGCCAAATGCAAGCATTAAGTTTACGCTCAAGCTTAGCATTAAGCTCGTCAGTAATATTGTCATACACCACAAAGCCGTATTTAATCCGTTGTGGTCATATTGGGTCCAACGGACCCCACGGGCTTTCCGCTTTTTTCCGATTGTCTCCGTTTTTTTTGTCAAGTATTTTTGCGAATAGTTAAATTATCACTAAACCTTCGGAGATATTTTTTTCCTATTTTGTATTGTTTCAACATCACTTATGATTTTTTTGCAGCCAAAAATATCTGGAGGTGTATTTGGAGGTGTGCCTTAACGGGTTAAGAAAGAGAGGATGAGGCTTTTAATTAGGAGGATACGCGTTCAAGAGAGGCTGTAGGGTTGCAATTATTTCAAGTGATGGAGAGGAAGAAAGTCCTATGATTATAGCCATGGTTTTAGCAGGGTTAAGAGTGAGACCGCTTTTCAAGGCTCTCCTATACCTTTTGAAGTAAGCTCTTAAGAGTGGCAATAGGCCCGGAGATGCTATAGTGTTAGAAACAAATCAAATCAAGTTTGTAGCTAACGTATTCGTATATAAATTTTACAAACTTTACGAAGATGGTCACAATTTCTCAAAAATATATGTCCTTCCTGCAGTTGTTTGGAATTAAAAATTTCGAATATCTCAGTCTTTTAGGGCGACACCATGAGCCCTATACTCTTTTGCATCTCGCGTCTGCCACTTTCTCTCGCACTATGCAATTCTCCTGGGTACCTCTGCGGCGACGCTCATCATCGCCAGCATAAGGTCACTCATGTATTTTACATGGATGACCTGAAGATCTATGCTTCTGGTGCAAGCCAACTTCAAGTTGCTTTAAATATCGTCGAGGGGTACACAGAAGAGATTGGTATGGACTTTGAATTGGACAAGTATGCCAAGATTAATCTGAAGCGAGGAAAGATTACTAGCGTTCCCCGCGACCCTGAGCTTGTGGATATAAGTTTTATTAGGAATCTTAACACTGGGGAGACCTATTCGTACCTGGGCGTGCCTCAAAGCCGCATTCGGGACGTAACATCAGCGAAAGAGTCTCTCCGAAGCAGACACAAGTAACTTCTTCGACAGGTCTTAGTCTTCAAATTTGTCGGCGTTGGATAAGATATCTGCGACTAACATGCTTGCCGTCCCGGTTGTATTCTACTCATTTGGGATGGTTCAATGGACGCAGAACGAGCTGACGTTCCTTGATATCGTCACGCGTGAGATCATGCATAAGAGCTTGCATATCAATTCGTCCGTTCCACGATTATACATCCCACGCCATCAAGGCGGACGCCGACTTCTGAATCTCCAATGTCTTCATAACCGAGTTGTTCTGGGTATAGCTTACCCCGTTGCAAATGGAAGAGATCCTCTCCTACAAATTGGTCAAGAAATATGAGATGATTGGCAAAGGAGCATACCCTTACAAAGCCGCATATACTATCCGAGTGTCCCACTCATGCAGGAACGATGTATCTCGACATACATAATTAAGCACTAAGAGTGCTTTATTATTACCATCTTTGTCGCTCTTACGGTGTTGACCGCGACTCTGCCCTGCCGAACGCTCCAAGGGAGATAGAATCAATTGTCCAAAACGAGAAGTGCCAAATTATCTGGAACTACGATTTTCGGACAGCAGTCTCCGTTGCACGCTCGAGGCCTGACATTATTCTCCAAGACTTCGAGAAACGAACTATATTCGTGATCGAATTTTCGGCTCCGTCCTAATACAACATCCCTGCCAAGGAGAAAGAAAAGGAGGAGAGGTATCAAGACCTTAAAAGGGAGCTGCAAAGACTGTACCCAAAATATTCGGTACAAGTAATTGTCCTTGTGATAGATGCTCTCGGAGGTGCAAAACTATCAATGGTTCGTAACCTTAAAGTCATACCCGTGTGCCAAAAATATTCCAAAGCACTTGCGAGATGGATGCAAAAAGCTGTCATCCTTTGGTCGCTTCGTGTCCTGAAAACACGCGAGGCTTTCGCCGGCCTGTCGTTCTGATTTTATCGTATCCTGTGACCACCTATCTCACGGTTGTGAGACTTGGCCATGAGTATGATTTACCGGGGTCCTACTGGGAGCCGGTGTCATTTTTAGATAAAAGTTGCTCCCAGTATACCCTGCGGTATAAGCCCTAAGCGGAGGCGTAACAACCGTGCCGAAAGCTGAATGGTACCTGGGTGAGGTGTCTTAAATGGTGACTCTGGGATACCGGGTGACCTCGCAGAGTATGCAGCCTTATCCTTGCACGCGGGGCTCTACAAGGATGGACGAACCCTTTCCCTAGCTGTTCGTGTGAACAACAATGGCACCACCAAAAAGTTGTAAATGCGGTTTAAAATGATCGAACGCGCAGAGCACCTGACAATGGGTCTGCGAACAATGCCGATCATCCTAGAGTTCGGGGTGCTGAAATTAATTTAGATGCAAACACGACGATAAACCGGCAACACGCCCACATTGAGTGGACGTATCAACTCAAGGATGACTTGCTAGACTGCTACGATGCCAGCATTATCCCTGTTCGCCGATGCTACATGGCGCGTATGCATATTCTGTGGTGCCAGAAACATCCAGAGCTTCAGCAGGTTTCGATTCAGTTGTTGCGAAATCAACGTGCCTATCTGTGGAAAAATGTATACGTACGCGGAGCGCTTCCACAACCGCTGATTGATCAAGCTGCAGCCGAAGATGAGGAAGCGACATTAAGACCAACCGCGGAAAGCAGGCACCTTCTCAGAGATGACCACGATTTCAGGACAAGAGGGAACATTAACATGCAAGTTCCTCCTAAGCCCCAAGATCTGGCTGAAATGGATGCCTCCCTTCGTGGAGAAATCTCGCAAGAGTCTGAGCTCTGGATCATCAATTGCTCAGTTTATGGTGCTGCGAGAGCTTTGGCTGATTCAAATCGAAGGCTCAAACCTACGATGGATCAAAAGACCAAAAGACGCTTACATCAACTGAACAAGTAGATTGGATAGGTAAGACAGAATACGTCCCATGTTCAATGTGTGATTGACTACATAGCATCTGGTAGACCGTTCACGGAAAGGGTTCAAAAGTTCGCCCAAGAACTGAGGATCTTGAATCACACAATAAACAGTTCAAAGCTGCTGACAATCTCGCCGCTTCAGTGATCACCCTGTTTCTATGAATAATCCACCTAAGCCCAACGAGGTAAAGACTTTTTGGAGAGAGGTATACAATGTCCATCAGTCACTGCCGAAGAGGTAAAAAAAGCACTTAGAGGCACGAAGAACTTTTCCGGTGCTGGACCAGATTCTATTAAGAACTTCTGGTGGAAGAAGCTTACTTCCACACACCAACATTTGGCCCGCATATTCACCTCATATTTAAAGTCCGAGACGCCCATTCCGCAGTTTCTGGTGTTAGGACGCACTATACTCCTACTAAAAAAGACAACTTGTCCAACCCAGAGAATTACAGGCCAATAACTTGTTTGAACACACTGTATAAGATCTTTACAGCTGTCCTAAACACAGGATTGTTCGGCGAATTGAGCCTATTTGGCGTGAGATGTACGAACAACGTGGCCTGACCATACCTGAAAAGTGAGCAAAAAGTTTGCCGACCACTGTTCTAGAATCTAGTATGAACCTCCTACATCCTTGCCTATTGTCTGTATAACTGGTTATACCTAATCAATTTGAGGAATTTCTTCCTTTTATTATTTTTAGTGTAACAAAACTCGATGAGTAGAATGAATGGCTGCGTAGGTGCGAGCCGAAAATTACGAAAATAGAATTTGCATATTATTATAAAGGCTTGCGAATGTAGAAACATAGAAAATAGGATGTTGAAAAGCGGTTTTGAAATCCTGGTGAGGAGTAGGTAGTGAATCACATGGTAGTCAAGGTTTCGGTTTAATTATTAATGAAAAAGCAAGATAGCATCTTAATGAACATGATTTTGTATCTCCCAGATTGTTGTGGGCTAGAAAGAAGGTAGGAGTCAGAAGATTATTCATCATAGCATTTTACGCCCCAGTTCATAGCGATCCGAGGGAAGTCAAAGACGCCTTCTGGGACACTTTAAATGATACAATATGTACTTGCGATCAAGGTGAAAGAATAATTTTGCTAGGAGATATGAACGGATGGGTCGGCGTCCAACGTCAAGATACAGATACAGAAAGGGTACTAGGTAATTTTGGGAATCCAAGGAAAAATTATAATGGGGAAAAGTTAGTTAGCTTATGCTTAGAAAAGGGCCTATTTATTATTGGATCTATAACTTAATTCATGCGGTTTTCTAAGAGATGGCGTAACTTGATTATTATTCCATCGTTCCAATATTCCGAACATGCGTTGGAAAGCTACTGTCATTATGCGTTTGTTTTAGTATATGTCATTCATTTGAAACGTAAACAACAATAATTTTTTTTCACTCAAATATGTCGAACTCTGGGCCTGAAAAGGTTTTTTGCGGGGAGTTCTCCTTAATTACTTTAATATGAAGAAAAATGCTGCCAAAAGTCATCGTTTTTTGGTGGAAGTTTATCGTGAACATGCTCTAGCTGAGCGAACGTGTCAAAAGTGGTTTGCATGATTTAAAAGTGCCAAACACAAGAATAGCTCGCAGAATGTTTGGGAGTCGCTCAAGCAGCCATTTCAAAACGTTTAAAGATGGACAATACTTTGAATAATACCATTGTACATGTTTTTCTTGAATAAACGTTCAAATTTTGGAGAAAAAAACGCACGAATTAAGTTATAGATCACAAATACTTGGTTTTGAGATCAAGTGATCCACACGTACACCTGGTGCAAAGGAAATAACCGCAGTGTAATTGACCTTTTAGTCTCCAAAATAAACTTAGGGCGGGGATGGAGCAGAAAGAAAAAAAACGATACAAACACGAATCAAGATTAAAAATTTACAGAAACCGGAAGTTGCGAATAGATTTTCAGAATAAGATAAACGAACGCATAGATGAGGCAAATTGGAAGGCGCTTAGAAGCAATAAAGATTTAGAGGGCGCGAAGACTGTGTTACGGGATATCATTGTTAAAACTGCGATTGAAGTATGTGGTACGGCGGTTGAAGGAAGAAAATTTTGGTGATGCATGTCGGAATGATGAAATTAAGGCAGCCCGATAAGAAAAGAAAGAAGCGTACGAGAGAACGTTAAAACATCACAGGTCTTAGCGATGAGGAGAGAAATAGAGTTGAAAATTATTACAGACACAAAAAGAGGAAAGTTAAACGACTAGTCAAGAAAAGTAAAGATAAAATCAGAACAGAAGAAGAGAAGAAATTACGAAACGACTTTAAAGGAACCATGAAACTATTATTTAAAGAGATAAAGGGAAGTAAAAGTACAGATTTTGTCAGCATGAGAAACAGCAAAGGTGAAATGCTATATAATACGGACGGGCTAGTAGACGCTTTAATAGGCTCTTTTAAAGAATTATTAGAAGGTGAAGATATAGGGCAACAGAACTGCGAGATAGAGAATAACGCATTAGAGAACGCAATTGGGAAAGTATGTGTCACTGAGGTTAGAGATATAATTAAGAGCTTACAAAAGTGGTAAGGTTGCTGGTGTAGACAGTATTAGCACGGAAATGCTTAAATACGGTAGCCAGTGCATACCTCACAGATTGTGTGAATTGATAAATTTATGTATCAACGCGGGACAAGTCCAAGACGATTGGAGAAAAGCGATTATCGTACCAATATACAATCACCGAAAAAATCTTAAGAGTAGGAAAGAAAGTTTTCTGTGCATTTGTTCACCTAGAAAAAGCATTTGATAAGGTAAACAGAAGTGAGTGTAAGGGTTAATGGAAAAACTAAGTGACTAGTTCGATATTATGCAAGGCGTGAAACAAGGATGCGTTATGTCCTCATGGCTATTTATTATATATATATGGATAAGTGTCTAAAAATGGCCCTCTTCAACGAAGAGCTTTCGCAGATGACAAGATTGTTATGGCACAATCAATCGAGGACTTGCAAAGAATGTTGAATAAACTTAATACATGCATGAAGAACATTGGCCTCAAAATTAACGTAAATAAAGCAAAGGTCATGGTGTGTGAAGGAAAACGTGAGAAAACAATGTGAGTTAGATAGGCGCATAAGTGAGGGTGAGAAGGTTATCGGTAGAGCAGGGTCCATTCTCAGAAATAAAAGCATATCAAAAAAAGCTAAAATGGCCATACATAATTCTATATTTGTACCGACTGTACTAGACGCTAGCGAGACATGTACATGTCAAGGAAAGGACAAGAGTAAAATTAACGCGATTGGCATGAAACCTCTGCGCACAATATACGGGATAACACTGATGGACAAATTCCGAAACGAGATAATCCTCAAAGGATGTGGTGAGGAGAGACACTAGTTGACATATGGGAAGAAATCAGTTAAGGTGGTTCTGACATGTTGGAAGAATGAAAGATGAACGACTGACCAAACAGGTGTATAAAGGTAAAGTAAATAGCAGAATGCCCAGAGGTAGACCGCCGAAAGAATGTTTAAAATCTCTGAATGAGATATTAATTCGAAGAGCCATAAGAAGCCATAGAAATACAAGAGCTTGCATGAGAAAATGCATGGAC
>CAKNWW010191100.1:0-11820 GCA_932074435.1 Andricus kollari
GAGCTTTCTATCACAATTTGGAGCTGAGATAAGGTCCTCCTCTATAATTAACTCTGTAAGGTATAATTATTTAAATTTTTTAATTTTTATGACACCTGCTTTTACAGAACATGTCAAAGAATTCGCCTGATTTTTTTCGCCTCATTTCTACTGATTTTTCAACAAAATTTAACGCGTCAAAGTTCACTGTCGTGAAATTGACACTGTTGCCCGCGTTTTTGTACCTTCACTCACCTGTAACTTTATTAATTATTTATTTATGACGGTGTCATGGATAGAGAATTTTTTCGCAATAAAATTATCTTTGCAATGAAATTTGTTACGTTCTTCAGCGATTTTTTTTCACTGACTTATTCAAACTTTTGTAGAGAGGTCAACATTTTTGAAACCTATAGTAAGTATATCAAATTTTTAAAAATAAATTCTTCAACGACAGATCTCATTGAAGAATTAGTGAAAGTGATGAATAAAAATAAATGTTTAATCTTTTCCCTATTTTCCCCTTTTTCGTGAGAAAATTACCCTATTTCCCCTTTTTGATCTCCTTTTGCGCTGTGATCCCTGTAATGTACATCTTTGTAGCCCTACAATTGGTTCTTTGAACTGTTGGGCTTTCTTATTTTTCCAATAAATAACGGCAAAATCAGTTTTTATGACAACAAACAAACAAATTAATAGGTACCGCGTTGGTTTACATACTATAAATGAGAAAAGATTATAATCCGGCACGAATATTCGAGAAATGATTGAATTTTTTTAAAGCGTCACATATTATTGCGCGACAGTTTTCGCACACTAACAGTCATAAAGGAATTTACCTGGAAGTGACTTTAGAGGGGACTCTACTATTATTGTACTTTATAATGTTGTACCTTGTACAAAATCTCCGGAAAAATACCTAATATTGTTAAATGATGAGTTATTTCATTTATACGATTCAATATACATATAAATTGACAGTAGATATATCTGAATTTCCAAGAATATACTAAATTATAGAATTGGGCTATCTTGCGGACATCCTTGGCATATAAAATTGGGACGTTAATGGGATGTCCTCAGGATATTCTTGAAATATCCTTGCGACATACCAGGGATATCGTGATTTCCGCCCTGAACGATGTTATTCGCAATATCCCTAGGATCTCCTGGGATATGCCCAGGATATCCTTGGAGATAAATGGGATATCCCGCCGATATCTCATTCTGTGAGAGACAATTCCAAAGCTGCCATCAAAATAAAACAATTTTTATTTGGAATTTTGAGATCTTCAAACATGAAAATAATTCAAAGATTCTGTGTGCTCACTTTTGAATCGCTAGTTTTTAGTTTCGAAGAAAAATATTTTTTCCAGTACAGAACATTAGTAGAAGTATCTGCATAGAAAAATGTTCATTGATACCGGCTCAGGGAGCAAACGGTTGTGTAATGTATTTTTTCCAAGACACATCTCGAAAGTGAGGACTTCCATGCCTCTAAATGATATGCAAAGTGCTTCAATCCAGCAGACTGTACAAGAATGATAATGGCGCATGCGCTCTTTGAAACACATCTATTTTGCAAATCGACACATTGGACGCGCATGCCAACTTAAGAGATCAGTAACTTTGCACAACGGAAAAATCGAAATATTCTTAAATATTCTAAAAACAAAAAATAACATACAAATTTGGCTGAAAAGACCACCATACGGGATCCGAAATTTGGTAAAAAAAAGAAGTATAAAAAAGTGCTGAATATTTTTCTCGGATGGTTGTTGTGAAAAATAGCGTATGATACACGTGCGTGTAAGTGATTTCTACTCGTGTGATTGCCGCATTTACCTTCAGCTCTTCGCACTCTAACCTGCGACTCGTGCTTCGAGCCTATTTTGCGCGCTTGTGTCACAAATATCTCATTATTTAACTTATCTAGATGTAATGCTTTTTTGACTACCTATAACTGTATGCGTAATATAAAATTAAATGCATAAAATAATGTAAGGATGTTAAAAAAGGAATTAAGTCCCTCATTCAGAAATGAACTAACTTCGAAGTGAAACGAGAACTCTGCACAGTAACTTGCAAGACTCGATCCATTCCATCCAGGAATTGGAGCTGCTATTGCTAGAAACCGCTTTCATTTTAGGGCGTTTACTGTGTTTGTGTTCCATCTAATCTGCTTGCTCGTTTCCTATCGCGAAGAAGCTTGGTGTCCTCGCCAATAGCTGATGTATCCCCTTTACAGTCACGGACTTCACAGTTTGACCTCCTTTAGTCAATCAATTCGTCTATTCTCTTGTCAATCGATCCTATCTTCGGTTACAAACGAGCAGGGATGACTGCGAAGAAAGTATGCGATCTCTTACCTATACAATTCATTACCTATTATATTTCCAATAGTAAATCAAATCATTATTTACTTACGTTATTTATTAAATCAACAGGTTTCACAGTATTTACGCTATTCCGCTGTCCTCTTTCCCGCTCTGGTACTTAATTTATCCCTTTGCGCAATTTTCTCTCACTATATATCCCGGCGTCCTCTGGTCTACCCCTAGCGTCCACCTTATATACCTTTCTTGTAAACTCTCAATATCTTTTCTTCCTTTCCATTCCCACATTTCTGCTCCATAACCTAGTACCGGCCTTTTCTAAACCTTATCATCCTTGTCTTTTCTACATTTAAATTCGACTTTTTCCCATCTGAGTATTTCTCTAATCCTGTAATT
The DNA here is from genome assembly GCA_932074435.1 of Andricus kollari. NCBI lineage: Eukaryota > Metazoa > Arthropoda > Insecta > Hymenoptera > Cynipidae > Andricus > Andricus kollari. Next base: position 2,712 of record CAKNWW010191100.1, read on the forward strand.
AAACCCGCGATCCCTTCTTCATCCTCTGTCATCAACGCTATATCGTACGCGTATACCAGTGTACCTATATACTTTTGGTTCCCTATCCTAACTCCTCCCCATCCTTTTCTCTTCCTTTCTTCTTCCAAGTCGGATATTAATATATTAAATAAAAGTGGGCTCAGAGGACATCCTTGGCTTACTCCTCTCACCAACCAGAAACAATCTCCTACTAGGTGATATTGCTTCTTATAGATGAATAAGCTAGTTTCATTTTTTATAATTTATCAGCTTTATAATAATAATAATATAATAACAATAATAATAATAATTTCAATAACCCGTAAATGACTCAGTGAAAAGTTTAATGATATCGATATCCCACTGACGTAATTCAGTGCTTGAATGATCATAATTATTACCAGTAAATCATGCTGGGTACTGATAACTGTCTGGACTAACTAGGCACTAATGACTAATGCAATTAGCGATTATTAAACGCAACAATAATTAAACAATTGGTGGTTAGAATTGTAATAGTTTTGTCTACTGAGTATACCTATTTATTCTTGCAGTTTAGATTAATAATACTTATCACAACAAAACTAATTCCTTCGGCTTGTATTGCCATGATTTCCCTTCAAATTTTGTATAAGCACTCCTTTGACTCTGAATTTCCACATTTTGCTTTGACTTTGAGCTGTGAATACACGTCTTAAAACTCTCAAAATTTCTCATTAGTTAAAAGATACCGAAAATTTTAAAAAAGAAGAATCAAACGATCAGAGACTAAAAGGATTTCTTTTCGAATTTAGAATGTGATACTTATCATATGCCAGCCATATCAGTTTCTCTGCGGGTTTCTGCCCAATAATACCTATATTGTTTTCGCTGAAACTTTGTGAAATAGTAAATAACATGAAAACTCACGTCCATGTACTCCTCTTTTTTCGGCGAATTAAAAACAGTTCAGTGAATCAAACGGGTTGAAACAAGGATTTAGAATTAAATTACTATTTATATGACTCTTCTCTATTATAGCAGATGGATAGGGTTCCAGTGTGTTATCTTTAAAGCATCTCTCTCTTTAGCGGAACTGGTTTATCATTATACTCTCGCTTTTGCGTAATGGATCTCGTAATTTCGCCTGTCCACCTCTCTGCAGTCACGGACAATTACGCAGCACGAGGAAGAAGTTAAATTAATCGTAGATTCAACGTTATATTAAATTAAAAATGTTTATGAGTGTTCTAGGAGGTTCCTTATTTCTTGATATTAACATTCCTTCCCTAGAATTAATTTATAAAAATGGAATTTATATTTATCAATATCATGGAAACCTCATGATATTTAAAGTTTTAAAATATAGATATTTTAAAGCATAAACAGTTAGGACTTCTACTATTTCACAGTTAAAGCTTTTGCATTGTGAGTGCTAAATTTTCGTACTTTTTAATATTAGAAGAAAAATATCGATAAGTTTTATTGTACTAAATACTCCTGATATTTTTATTCGTATAATCAAAGATATTTAAATTTTGGTTAAATATGCAATAGCCCGACATATAAGAACCGAAGAATTTTTATAATTCTATGAAATTAAATAATATTAACATGGACTAATCACGATGAAGCATACTGGTAAAATTATCTCAACCTAAATCACTAATTTCACTTGCCTCGAGTGGTAAAGTTTTTGATTAATCTTCGCAGAAATGATATTCTTGTGCGTCGCAGCACCGTTCGATTCAATTTCCTCAAATAGTTAAATATTTGTGTCTCGTAAGTTAACAATGCACGTTTAAAATTTCGAAAAAATGTGTATTACAGTACAGTGACTCAAACAATTTTAATCAAAAAAGTTCTTGCCCAAATATAGAATAGCTATTGCTGATACAAGCGCGCAAAAGAGACGACTTCTGACGAGTGCGATTACGTGTATCACACGCTATTGTTTGCATTTAGTTAATGTCTCTTTATCCTTTTTTACCAAATTTCCGATCCCATATGAGGGCTTTAATCATATGTGTATAGTTTTTGTTAAACAATTTATAAGAATATTTTTATTTTACCGATGTGTAAAGTTGCTTATCTCGAAAGTGTAAATGCGCGTCTATTCGCAAAATAGGCGTGTTTCAAAATGCGCATGCGTCAATATTATTCTCACACAGCCTGCTAGATTAAAGAATTTTGAACATCATTTAGAGGCATGGAAGTTCCCACTTTCGAGGTGTGTGCTGCAAAAAATAATTTTTTCGGTGGAAATATCTCAAAATTGTTTGAACCAGTTTGCCCTCAATTGGTTAACTTGAAAATAATTTTTTTGTGCAAGCACCATTTAAATAAAACAATTTTTTGACAAGATAAAAAATTTAAACTGTAAAAGAGATTTCATTTATCATCTCTTAAAAAATTATTTAATTTCAATGTTTCGCGGGTCAAAAAATGTCTTTTAAGTGTACAAATTGAGGGCTAGCTGTTTCAAACCTTTTTCAGTTCTTTATTTCATTAAATAAAATTATATTCTGTTTCTGGGCCTATAAACAGCCATTACTGCACCTCCTCTTTTACTTAAAATAAGTCTTTATATTTTTTCTATCCATACATACTAATTTTCTCTTGACGGCTTGCAAACTCACACATCTTGAAATCCCTGAAAAGGCACAACGTGTACAACCTGAAAGGCACATCTCATTTCCTTGGGTAGTTTCTCGTCCTGGACTATTTCAGAAAAATTTAGTTCCTCCTGTTCATACTGTCATGAGAAATCACCTCTGCAAGGTGATGTACCCACACTTACTAAGCATTTATCGTTCTGTTTCAGCTAGGATGCATTCAGGAAACGGATCTCACAGGTTTGCCGCAACCAGGCAATGAGAGTTCTGAATGGAGGCGGAGGAAGCTGCAGAGCCCCCCGGGGCTCCGATCGACGTATCTTTGCTAATGGTTCGTAAAAATAACTTGGTGGTGAGCTCAAAAGACATCTTTTTAATCGAGAAGTCTGCCACCATCGTCGTCGTCGTCGCTTAACAATCATTATCCAACGAATCACTCAAATTCTCTTTATCTCGGCCAGTTCACGTAGACAACGAGGGCATAACAACCCATCTGATTCAAAGAAGATAAGATATACAAAATAGGAAAAATGGCAGCGCCTGTGATAGAAAAGAAGCGATTCTTCTGTAGGGAGTGGGCCTTCACGAAGCTCTCCCACTGCTTAGAACAAAGACCCGCTTCTAAAACCTGTGGAGCTCTAATCGTGGGAGGTCCAGGAAGTGGAAAAACTGCTCTCTGTGCCGAATTAGCTTGGCCATCTCAGGGAGCCAGTGGAAGACACCAGAGGTCTCTAAACAGGAGACTATTAGCCAGGCATTTCTGCCAAGCGAGGAGCGAAGTTTCTCTCTCGCCAGCTCAGTTTGTGAGGTCGATGGTGGCGCAACTTTTGCAAGCTAGCACAGAGGGAATCCATTTGTCATCACCTAACTCCCCAACTCATAGTACCACAACGACCTCTTCAGCTCCACTGTCCTGGAGAGAATCAGTAGTCGAAGCCTATGCTGAGAAACTGAGGACTGATCCTGATATTCAGGCGGCACTGCAACCAGATGTTGTGGATAGGGATCCAGACGACGCCCTGAAGAAGGCTCTTCTATTTCCTTTATTGGAAGTTGAGCCACCTAAAAATTGCCTTTTCCTACTGGTCGACTCGATTGATGAAGGCCAGGTCTTAAGTCCACCTCAGTCTGGAACAAGAGACTCGAGGAGAGACAATGATGACGTAAGTAGAACTATCGCTGAGCTCCTTGCGAATCACCATCATTTATTCCCTCAATGGCTTCTCTTAGTTTGCACTGCAAGGAGGCAGAGCAAAACTATCTCAAGAATGTTCACCGGATTCAGGAAGATATCCCTAGATGACTTGAGGAAGTCACAAGTTGTCAGGGATGTGCAGCAGTATATTTTGGCCAGGCTTGACCAGGAGGATACACTTAGGCAACATATATCTAGGGACACGGCGGAGATGCTGAATCAATTGCATATTAAGAGCAATGGATGCTTTCTGTACTTGGAGAAGGTCCTTGACGGTGTCTCCGAGAATTTCGTCGTGCTGAGAGAAGTCAGGGAAATACCGGGAACACTAAATGGACTTTACTTGTGGTTATGTCAGAGGCTCTTTAGTAGAAAGCAGTTTGCAAAGGTGCAATCTTTACTGAACGTTATATTGGCCGCTAAACTCCCAATCACCCAGGAAACACTCTATGAGTGTGTTAAGACCGCTAACAGCAGTATTACTCAGGAGGACTTCAATCGACGATTACATCTGCTCAGGAGAGTTAGTAATATACTTTTGTATTAATAATTTAATTTAATCAAAGTATGGGTCAATAAAATTCTTAAAAATGTTATTTTTTCTATTATTTTATCACAGGTCATTTCGGTTTCGAGAGCTGGAGCGCTGATGCTATTCCATCACAGCTTTGCCGAGTGGCTCCTCGACGTGAAACATTGCACGCAGAAGTACCTCTGTTCAGCGATGGAAGGACATGCCATGCTCGCTGTTTATTACACTCTACGGGCTGATCAGTTAAGCGCTGACGAAATTTGCGTTTTGGGACAGCATCTTCAGCGAGCGATGCCCACAGTCGGGACCTCCAATTGCGTCCTGGATGTACACACCCTTCAAGTTCTATGGATGATCGGAAGTGGTGCACCGGTTCAAGAGTGCTACCTCGACAGCTCGGATTGCATACTTTGGCCTAGGCAAGATACCAAACTACTTAGGCTTTTGATAGATGCTGGAGCAAAACCCTCCGAAAAAACGGGCGAAGATGAAGTCAGTAAGGAGGTCGTTTCCTCTAGTCAGGTAACTAGAGCCAAAAATTGACCGTAATATTACTTCGTTTAATCACATTCTTCTATTTGCTAAGAACGACTGTGTTGGTGAGAAGCCTAATTGTTACTAGAAATTAACAATTTAAGAATAATAAAATATTCGAAAAAGTGCATAAAAATTCTTCAAAATATGAAAAAGTGAGACACTAGTAAGAGAAAAATAAATATTTAAATCCAACAATTTCATTTTGTATCGAACAATTTTTAATTACAGACACAAAAATTAAAATTTTTAAATGGAAGCCTTCAACATTTAATAACTTTAATTTTGATACCCTAAAAATTTAACGATTTTAGAATTAATATTTCAAATCTGAATGATTTTAAATTAGTGAAGAAGTGGGTATTGTGGCGCGCATAATATATATATATATATTATATATATATATATCGACAGAAAGAAAAATAGAATCGATAATCTAATGCAAAAATATGTAACCCGTGGATCAGTAGCTTAGCTTTTTTTTTATTCAGATGAAAACTTTAATTTACATCAAGTAAAACAATTATGAAGTCTTCTAGAAAAGTCCAAATACGTCAACTTACCCTACGTTTTGGGTAATACGGAGCGCAATATTAATTTTATCTGTTTGAAAATTAAAAATAATTTGCTAACAATCGAATGCACAATTTCAGTAGAGTCAGATATCTTTATTCATTTGCAGTTTTCAAAATACAATTAAAGGTAATATCTTGGAAGTGATTAGCATCCTAAGCTATGAACATGCAATAGGGTTGCCACATAGGCCGGTTTGCGCCGAATTAATCGGCGCAAACGTTCTCAAGCCGGCTGCCGGACGAAGTGAGTGAAGACTCAGCGGAAATGCCATGACACAACAAAAATTTTTGTTTTGAATATTCATTTGAAGTGAGTGGATAACAACTCGCGAAGGCAGGTGTACACCTTCGCTGAAGTCACTTGAATTCATACGAAGTCACTTAAATCACTTGAAGTCAGTGTACACTAGGGTGGTCCAAAAATGCATTGCAAAATTTATTTTCACCCTGGAGGGCAAGGCCACCCCTCAAAAGTTTCCATTTCCTCTCATACTTCAGTGTTTGATCGGAACGTACCAACTTTTTTAGAGATTGAAGAGGAGTACCTTTTTACGTATTATTGTTACTTTTTAGCAATTTCCGTCGTCTTTTTCATACAAATAATTACTAATGAACAATTTAAATATTTCCCATGACTCTTTAAACAAATTTTAATTGTTTAAACAAATGTAACTTATTTAAACAATTATTTATTTCCAAAAAATGTAAAAAATAATCGTATTTTCTGATTGAAATGTAATAGTTTGTCATTGTTTGGAGAAGTAAACAAATATAATTTGTTTAAACAAATACTTTTCCAAAAATACCTTTAAAAAAATTGAGTATGGATGGTTTACATATTTGTTAATAATTTATTTGATGTTATTGTTTCCCTTTGATTGACCTTCGGGCTTCATTGATCATCGCATGGCATCCTTTCAATGCTTCTTCTCGTTCAACGTTCCTTTTCTGTTTATGAATTTTGAGGGCTACCTTTCGGCTTGTGTGGTGACTCATTTTGTCGCTTGACGGTGCCTTGGTGGGGGTCTGCCGGGCTTCCTTCTCAGAGAGAGTCAGTTGCTATCAAGGCATAGGCTGGTGTGGCTAATCCTCGGTCGTTGCAGCGACCGAGAATAAAGTCAGTGGCTCTTCAAGCTCTAATAGTTATTCAGTGATTTCCCGACTCGATCGTCTTCCGGTGTTGTGAGAAGTGACGAGTCGGATGACGTATCACCTCCGGTCGCGTCGGAGCTTCCGGAGGCTACATCTGTGCCAATTTTTCAACAACACCCAAAACCTTTTTTGGACACTAAGGGAGTGTCACTGTAAGGATCGAGGACTCGTATCCTTGAACTGAATTGATACAAGGTATTTGGACGAGCAGGATCACGGTAAAAGTTGCCTAGTTTCTTTCCGTTGACTTTAACAAACTGAACATGATTCCTTCGCCATCCCACGTCAGTCCGTGATTAATTCAAAACAATCTTTTTTGGCGCATTATTAAATAAATCATAAAAGTCATAATAAAATTTGAATGATAAAAGTGTATTTATTATTGCTTTCTTCATATTTTTACTATCTTTATCATAATTATATTATAAAAAAGCACATTCACTCATGCAAATTATCATTCAAGTTTCAAAAGATTGCTTTTTTACATTTTCATACTAGTTATAAAAATTAAAACGTGTCGCTGATTTTCGTTTTAGCTTTATACGATTATTTATAAGACTGTTTTCAAGTTATTTCTGTAATTCACACATGCAGCGTTAAATTTGTTTCAAATTTGTTACTCGAAGACCTTTTAAAAGTGGAGGTGGTTGTACAAATCCCTACGGAGCATTTGATTGGTTCACCAAAAACAGTACATACTGAAAGTAGTATAAAATTATAGAAAACAGTTTCCAGATATCAGAAAGAAAACATCGTCTTCGGGCAAAAAATAATATTTTGTGATCATATTTCATTATAGAATTTGAAAGTCTCATGAGTATCAATCTGACATACTGGAAGACACAAAAACTATATTCACGAGAATAATTGTATGTGTAATATTTTTATTATCGATCCACATTTTTAAATAGAAAACTGCTTGAATGAAAAAAAATTGTTTAAACAATAAAAAACGAAGTTTTTAACAGAATTTACTACTCCTCGAAATCATTCAATATTATGTTTAATTCAGAATATACGATTTGAAAAATATTGTTGGAAAAATAATTGTTTAAACAAATTATATTTGTTGAAACAATTAAAAAATGGTTAATATATTCTTTCAATATACTATACAGTCAGAAAAATAATTATATGTATTTTATTTTATTTCATTTTTTTAGTTATCGAAAAAAAACTGCTTAAGCAAATGAAAATTGTTTAAACAAATAGAAATTTATTAAATATTAAAAGATATGTATCAAAATTATATAATTATAGCACAAAAGTTTCCCTGAACATTCCTGGAACATTCCAATATAAGGTTCGGAGAATTCCGAAAAATGTCCCAGGAAGGTTCCCGGAAGTAGGTAAATGACCGCATATCCAGGAAGATTGATGCACGGACAATTACCTACTGCCAGGAACCTTCGCGGAATGTTCGTGAAACATTTTCGCTTTATATAAAATTGATACTTATAATGCGAAATTTGTTTAAGAACATTCCCGAAACCTTCCTTGGGTACATTCCTTGATACGTGGATATTGACCTACTTTCGAGAAACTTCCTGGAACATTTTTTTGGAACATTTTTAACGAACATTTCGGGAACCTTCCTTGGGAATCTTCCTGGATATGCGGATATTTACCTACTTCCCGGAACCTTCCTGGGTCATTTTTCGGAATTTTCCGAACCTTAAATTGGAATGTTCCAGGAATGTTCAAGGAAACTTTTGTGCTATACGGGTTATTCAACAAAAAGTAGCATATGATACCAATTTGAGAAAAAACTGAACTTCTCTGGGTCAATTTTTAGAAATTTTAAGAATAAACAATAAGTAATTGTTTAAATAATTACATAATGTTATTTTTTAAATTACTACTCCAAACAATGACAAACTATTACATTTCAATCAGGAAATACGATTATTTTTTACATTTTTTGGGAATAAATAATTATTTAAATAAGTTACGTTTGTTTAAACAATTAAAAATTGTTTAAAAAGTCACGAGAAATATTCAAATTGCTAAAAAATAACAATAATACGTAAAAATGTAGTTTTTTAATTTTTGGGTCATATTTGGGGCGCTGTGGGGGTTTAAGGGTGGGTTAAAAATAAAAGTTATTAGTATGGTTTTATTTCATAGGTACTCGTCTTCAATCCCTAAAAATGTTGGTCCAAAATTTCCCCATGTTAATTAAATGGGATTTTGAAGTGCCCGGTGGCACGTGTTAATATTCGAATTTCGAAAAAAAAATTATGGACTTTTTTTCTCCGGAAATGGAAACTTTTGGGGATGTTGTTTTGATTAATATCATATTTTTGAAGTTCCCTAGATAAGGGAGCCATGATCTTTTGATCAGTTCCAAAATTCATCATGAATATTTATAAAAAAAAATTATGATAACAACAAAAAAATCGTTAAAAACTATTTTGACAACTATATACCCCCCCCCCTATCCCTCTCACCGCGAACAAACTGCTGACTGAAGGCCCCAAGAAAGATGGTAACCCTAACATGCAATATCCAACATTTCGACATTTTA
>CAKNWW010191113.1:0-13653 GCA_932074435.1 Andricus kollari
ATATATATATATATATATATATATATGTTATACATATAATACCATATAGTATAATATAGTATAGTGAAGTATAGTATAGTATAATATAATATTTAATTTTAAATTTTCATTGAAATTACATCCTGACCATTTAGAATATAACGGTTCATAAATGAAACACTTGAAAGAAAATATATTATTTTCCTAATGATTCCTCTTCTATTGTGCTCAGCTTTCTTTGAAGCTTCTGCTTGACGTTTTGTTGCCTGATTTTGCCATTTTCACAGTAAAAACTCCTAATTTATATTATTTTTGTTTAACAATAATACAATTTTATATTCAATAATATGTGATAGTGAAAAAGAGACTTTCCGTGGAAATGCCAATATATGTCCTTCTATATTGGAATAATGTGAAACGAGTTATGTGAGGTAGTGTAGGAGTTATGTGAGTTATGTGAGTTATTGATCTAGAATTCTCGTGTTATATATTTATTTAAATGATACTTTCGTTCCGCAACACTGCTCCGACCCAGGTTGCTGATCAATCTCTCTAGAGATTACGCCAATCATATAATATAATATAATTTTTACATTATTACGTAACATAATTGTTTATATTGAATTACTTAACTAAAGATATCAGTGTTCAATCAAATTGTCCATATAATTTGCGTTTATATAATAAAATATATACTTGTATGTGTTTCCTTAAGTGACTGGTGCTTTTTGTTCCTAAAATTCCAACGAAGATATGTATTCGCTTATAATTATTGTTTGTTCTATTTATGCTGCTTTTCATTAAAAAATTATATATTTTTTACAAAATATTTAACGTGATCTTAGTTTCGGACGAATTTAAAAGTGATTTATTTTAAATGTCAGATAATAAACACATTACATGTGACCGTACGCGAAGAAAGGGACCTAATGCGGAAAAAATCGATTTTAAGTTTCTTGCGCCAACCGATAGTTTCTAAGTTACTCTTTCATTTCCAATAATCAGAAATTTTTTAAGTTAATTACTTATCTTGTTATTAAGCTGAAAACATTGGCATGATAAGCGTACGCGGAAACCGAACGAGAGGCCTACGAAAGCCAGCCCCACCACTTACGACTACAGTCGTACGCGACGTGACCGTGAGCTCCATTGGCTCGTGCCTAAAAGTGTAGTGGCAAGTGGAGGGGGTGCTTTCCGTAGACGCATCCCAACTACTCAAATGCAGGCTTGCGGACTCTGCACAATTCAACTTTGACGCATTGGGTCCCTTTCTTCGCGGACGGTCACATATTATTATTGGTAGCTTCAAAGAAAGCTGAGCACAATAGAAGAAGAATCATTAGCAATATAGATTAACTTTTACTTTCCTGTAATATTTCGCAGTACTTCGCTGTAAGGATAATACGATAATATATATTTTTGTAAATGTTTAATTTATGAACTGTTATATACCAAATGGTCAGGATTTAATTTCAGTGTTGGAAATACAACCAACCTTCATTTAAAATAAAATATAAAGTATGATGACTTAAAATTTAGTAATAAAGTTTCGAATTTTTAAAACAAAGTCCGCATTAATTCTTTGCAGACACTCCTTATATATTTTTTATCAATAAGATAGTGATTTACACACTACTGGAAAGTATCCTGAGAATTTAAAAAGAAGAAGCAACCCTCCTTGATCTTCCATTCATAAAATATTATTCATTCAATTAATCTTATAGACATACTAATTTTAATATTTTGTGAAAACTGCGCGCATGCTCAAAAATATTGATCATGCTAGAAAATGTGTTTCTATATGTATTTAGAATGTAGGAAAAAAGTTTTAAATCTGTGCCTTAAGATTTGTTTTGGAATTTATTTTTAGAAGAAGAGACTTTCCGTGGAAATGCCCATATATGTCCTATATTGGAATAATGTGAAAAGAGTAATGTGAGGTAGGGGGTATAGGTTTTTTAGATTGATCTAGAATCATCATGTTATTTATTTAAATCACACGTTCGTTCCGCAACACAGCTGCGAGCCAGGTTGCTGATCAATCTCTTTAAAGATCACTCCAAGTGTAGAGCTTCACAAAATTGTTATGTTTGGTACCCCACTTGGACCCATTAGTATCCAAGGTCTTTGTTTCAGGCGCCATTTACTCTATTATCACCCTGTTTACAAACTATTAGTCGTCACACTTTTCTCTCCTGGCATACTCGTCTAGCTTTCTTCACGTCCATGCATTTTTATGCAAGCTCTCGTGTTTCTATGACTTCTTATTTCTCTTCGGATTAATGTCTCATTCACAGATTTTTACCATTCTTTCGGCGGTCTACCTCTGGGCATTCTGCCATTTTCTTTACCTTTATACACTTGTTTGGCCAGTCGTTCATCTTTCATTCTTTCAACACGTTTCATGCCAATCGCGTTAATTTTACTCTTGTCCTTTTCTTGACAGGTCCATGACTCGCTACCGTATAGTATAGTCGGTACAAATATAGAATTATGTATGGCCATTTTAGCTTTTTTGATATTTTTTTATTTCTGAGAATAGACCCTGCTCTACCGATAACCTTCTTACCCTCATTTATGCGCCTATCCAATTCCCCATCTATTATTCCGTCGCTAGAGAATAGGCTACCCAGATATACGTACTTGTCAATCGGTTCTAATCTATCAACATTTAGGACAATCTTGCACATTGTTTTCTCACTTTTTCCTTAAAATACCATGATTTTTGTCTTATTTGCGTTAATTTCGAGGCCCATGTTCTTCATGCTTATATTAAGTTTATTCAACATTCTTTGTAAGTACTCGATTGATTCTGCCACAACAACCTTGTCATCTGCGAAAGCTAACCCACGTACCTTCACTGTTTCTAGATCTACACCTTCTTCGTCGAAGAGGGCCATTCTTAGACACTTATGTATAAATATAAGAAATAGTCATGAGGACATAACGCATCCTTGTTTCACGCCTTGCATAATATCGAACCAGTTACTCAGTTTCCCATTAACCCTTACACTCGCTTTACTACGTGTATATATTGTTTTTATTGCTTGTAGAAGCCATCCATTGACTCCGTACTCATAGATTTTGGAAATTTAAAATTAAAATTCCGAATGTCTCGAAACACGTATTCTCAGATTTTCATGAAATGCATGTTAAAACAAAGCTTAGAATTTCTACTTTAGAATCCCGAATGGATATAATGGACATTTTATTATATTCTGAAATATTAATAAAAAATATTAGGTAATTGCAAAACTCGTGGAGTCAGAATTCAGAACTTTAACAGAATTAAATGAAAAAAAATGAGGAAGTCTGCATTTGGTTTCAGCGTTGGCTAGATTCTGAATTCAGGCTCCTCGAGTTTTGCAATTATACATTTATTTTCATTAATATTTCAGAATATCCTAAAATGTCCATTATATTAATTCAGGGTTATAAACTGGCAATTCCATGTTTTCTTTTAACATTAATTTTCTCGAAATCTGAGGAAACGCGTTTAGAAATATTCTGAATTAAACATGCTGTATACGATCTTTTTCAGATATAATAGCTATGTAACTGTTAAATAACAGATCGTAATATGTTATATAACTGGTGATTCGCAGGTGACTCACCTGTTACGCAAAATGGCACACTCTATGTGATGGATAAATTCTATTACGACTCTTTAACTCTATGTCATATGTTTTTGAACATGCTTGCAACCATGTTATAACAGTGTTATGTTATGTAGATGTTATTTACCAGTTACGGAAAGGTAGTTTAATACTCTGTAATAATTATGTAGGGGAGAGTCCGGCAGTACCGTCACCTTAAAGTTTATTTAGAATAAAAAAATCATACCTTAACTTACATGTTAAATACTCGCTGTTATGTATTAAGAAGCTCATAAGCTATAAATAAAAACAGTAAAATATCGTTATATTGAGTAATAATTAAGTTTATTAATAAAATTTTAAAATAAAGAAAAATCAATCTTAAAAAAATTGGCCTCCAGTACCGGACAGTAAAAATATCGTCACTTAAATAAGGCAATAATCGCAAATATATTGATTTGAGAGCCCCGTTATGTATGCACAAGTTTCATGAACCCAAATTTTACAACTTGGCTTGGCTTCATAATGTAGTCAACTTTTGATAGTGGCCGGTACTGGAGGAAAATTTTTTGTCCGTTACTGTAGGAAACGAATTATATTATTATTTATAATAGTGGCAAATAATGGACTCACAAAGGGTTATCAAACCATAATTTTTATTGATTGGCTTCATAATGTACCTATAAGCAAGTAAATATCGTCAGTAATAAACTTTTGATACTGGCCGTTACTGGAGGAAAATTTTGTGGCCGGTACTGTAGGAAACGCATTAGATTATTATTCACAATAGTGGCAAATAATAGACGCGCAAAGGGTTATCAACCTGTATTTTGTTAAAAGCTACATAATTTATCAATACATATCAGCTTTTATTTTATTGTAACTCATCCGCAAAATTTCAGAAATCACTAATGAAACTTTTGTTGTGCAACTTACGTCCACGATGCGTAATAGTAATCTTTGCACTGACAGACAACCAGTCGCGACAGTTTAGCTGCGAGGGGGACAAATACTCGTGATCACATAGTAAGCAAACGGCAAAGGCTTTGGCACCGCCATTTGTTATAGAATTTTATAAATGATAACTGGCCGGTACTGTAGGACTTTACCCTAACAGTTCCATTACAGCAGCTAGAAACAGATGATGTAATGTAATGATAAATTTCCAAAAAAATAGTTTTTTATATTATCACTGCCCTTAACTGATTTTTTAAATTGCACAATTGCACGCACGGTCACTTGCAAAAGTCATCGTAGGCTCAAACGCTTTGAAAAATTGCACCCGCTGGGGATTCGAACCCTACCTAAAGTACCTAACCTGAGCCTATGAACCTAAATCTACCGCACGCACTAGCCATCTGAGCTTTGTAACCGCTTGGATCTTGTCGACAAAATCTCAGCCAAGCTTTTTTAGTCCAGACACCCTATAAAAAATGGTGCATTAATTGATACCTGAAGTTTTACTTCAAATTTTTGTATGTTAGCATGTAGAACAAAAGCCTATATGTTTCAGTCCAAATCCTGGGACTGATTGGGTGTGTGTAAACAATCATTGATAATAACAAAAACAGGTTTTTTGATAATTGCAACGAACCTATGTGTCTGACAGAAAAATAATTTAGTTAAAAAATGGAGGTTTCACAAAATATCTACAAAATGACGGGCCGTACGTTAAGATTCGTTCAATCAAAACTGCTTTTATATTAACTTGCTTTTATAACTTAAGTGCATGTGATGTTTAATATTCATGCAATTCATCAAAACTTAAAACTTTTAACTTTCTAAAGACGATTTACGTTTTAGATTGTATAAGAGTTTTATATATCAAACTTTCCGCTTTAAGAATGCTATATTCCAGCTCTATTCTCAAAATTACCACACGATTAGATTGCAAATTTAAAGTTACGTCGTTGAATTTTATATTAGATCTTACATCTGACAACCTTATAAAAACTGATGAAAATGTATTTAAAAGTAGAAGGGAGGTAAAGATTTTGGTTTCAAGATCAAGTACTGAGGTTATATAATAACTGAGTATTTTTATTCCATTTCATTTTAAGAATTTAAAAGTTGCAATACCTATAAAAGAAATTGACATGTTAAATATATGATATGAACTTGGAGATTTATAATTTTATAAATATTTCGAAAAGATATACTTATATTCGATAATAATTCTATAAATAATGTCGAAAACATATCATTCATGCGTGAGACAAATTTTCCAAACCATTTTAGAATCGTTACGTAACAAGGTAGCAGAATTCATATAGATCATGCGTATAACCAACTTAAAGTACAAATGATACACGTTTCTCACATACAGTCATGTCACATTGTTACATAACTGTTAATAATGTGCATTATACAGAACTACACGGTAACACCGTTACAGTTGAAGTACGTAACATTATAACAACATTATTTTATATCATGCGTGTAACAAAGTTACATAAAAAATGTTATATGACTGTTACGGAACGGTTATATCACAATATTACACAGCTATTACTGGTGTGCATTATGCACCACTTACATAACTAAGCACTAACGCCGTTACCGTGAATTTACGTAACACTCTAACAAAATTGTTATAGTAATACCTGTAACCAAGTTGCAGAACAAGTCTTACATGATTTTCACATAAGGGCTCGTACATATATTATGTAACGCGGTTTTCTCTTGTTAGAATAAATATGAGAATAAAGTTGCCGCCAAGTCAAAAAGGACACAAGGATATAAACAAATGAAAATCACGTTACGTAATATATGTACGATCCCTAAGAGTTATGTCAAATTTTTACGTAGCTTTTACTAATGCACATTATGCACAGCCAGGGTGGCCATATGTCAGGGAAGTCAAGGAAATATCAGGGGGAAAAGGTTTGTCAGGGAGATGCGAGTAGCTGTCAGGAAAAATAGAAATTGATCTATTTTAATAATATTTTGGAAGTACTTCCTAATATCAATACAAATATTTTGTCAACTTATTTTACTTTAGATTCTTTAAAAATTTAACAGATTTATGAATTAAAATTTCCCGTGCGGAGTTACTTTGAAAATGTTTGATATGCAAGACTCGAGTTGTTGCGCTATCTTCATGGAGATTAGTGGAGAACGAGAATATTCTTTCCAATTTTAGATTCTTGGAAGTTTTCTAACTCTAGTCGGTATTTCCGGTCTTTCCCATCAAAACAAGTGATGTGAAGTGGTTGGCGTGAGGCTGTGAGCATCAGCGTGTTATTGCTGTCGCAAAAGCACAATTAAATAATTTGTACCTTCAACAAATTGGGCCATAGATTTAAGGTAAGTTGAAAGTTTAAAAGTTTCTTCTGTATATTTAAGCGTTTTGTGCCACTCGATATTGTTTATGCCAACGAAGAGAGAAATGAATTGGCCCCCTCGTCAAAAGAAAGATCAACATAATACCACTTTAAGATCAGTTTCCGTTATATGTATGGATATTGGGGGTTTAAACTGCTGGCTGGGACAAAAGGACTGTGGTCTTCTGGGGACCAGAGAAGATCACTTTAAGACAGGCATATAGTAAACCTGCTTATACTGTAGTCTTAAGTTGGTCCTTCTTTTCACTAGGGTCATAAGGTTAGGAACTTCGTTGCTGTAGCGCTAATAAGAAAACGTGCCGCAATTGACATTGACATAATATGACGTTATTTTACAATAAATAATGTAAATATGTTCATACTTGGTATATGGGCTTAAAAAAATGTCAACCTTTTTTTCCTGTCCACGGTGGCAGTCTTAGAATTGGACGTGCATCCGAAGAGATTAACCTGTACACTTGCTTTGTCTCTAAAGTTTAATAATAGTTTTTCTAAAAATAAAATATTCTTCATACAGTTTTCTGATTTTTATAGTTCATGTTTATTGACATGTGTGAGATGCGGATAAAACATGCATGATGAAATTTGGTTTTAAAATTGCGGAACAAATTGCTACATAAATATATCATGAATAAGCGAACCACTAATTGCTCCCACATAGAGGAAGCTTTATAATTATGAAAATCGAATCCCATTTTTTCACATATATAGACGAAATTCGACCCCAGGAATCCAAAATGAGGTTTTTAAAATATGTCCGTATGTGTGCATATGTGTGAACGCGTTTAGGTCCACAATATTTTTTTTAACATATCTTGCAAAGGAGTTAAACTAGGGTCACGAAATTTGGAGGAATTATAGTCCCACAATGTGTCCAAAATTTGTCTAGTTTTGAGTCGGACCGGATAAGAAGAAATATTCTTTTTTATTTTCTTTTTATTTTCTATTTTTCTTAAAAAGAAAATAAATAAATAAAAAAACCCTTTATAACCAACTATATTTAAAGTAGTTAAAATACACATTTTATTTCATTTTATTTTCATTTTGCATTTTAAACAAATGTATTCTTTTTGATGAGAAGATTCGATTGGCCTATACCACATCTTTTATAACCAACCATAATTACAGAACTTATATAAAGTCTAAATAAGCCACTCAATAAGGAAGAAATTAGACCCTAAACTTCGAATTGATTCCAGAATAGCTGAATTTTTTATAATAATGCATAATAGGGACAAAATCATATTTTTGAAGTTTTCATTGATTTTCATGAAAGCGGTTAATTTTAATGAAAAATAGTTAAATAGAAAAATGTTCGGCATCTTATTTTGCACAGATAATGTTGTTATGATTTTTTTTTTGTATAGTTAACCGTTTATCTAAAAAAGAGGGACGAGAATGACTTTTTACAGAAATATTCTTCCCTCATTTGTTAATCGTTAAGAATACTTATCTTGTTCCCAGTGATCCTGAATTGTGCTTACAAGCATTTCTCCAGATTACCCACCACCTGATATCAAGAAATTTGCGATAAATTAATTATCAGCTTAGTATATTGTTTTCATCCATTTTCAGCTTTAAATGTGGTACACTTAATTTGGTGCCTAAAGATAGGTACTTCGAGAAATGCTTACTTCACATGTGTACAAGATATCTGCTAAGTTAAAACAATTTCCCATAATGCTTTATCATTGAAAAAAGGCTTTAATTAATCTATGTCAAATTTCTTTGGAAAACTCCGAAATATGACACCTGCTGTTGGTTAATAACGACCTTCCACTACTGTTTAGATTTTTTGCCTGCGATGAGGGGAAAGGATCAGCTACTCCTTGTAATTTTTTTACCTACCTCGGCTTAGGCTTTCCATTTCGAAGCCTACACAATTGTCTGTACAGTTGGGTACATAAATAGTTTAAGAAACTTTTCGTTTTAAGGAAATATTTAAAAAAATATATTTTGTATTAAATTTTGCTTGAGTTTTAATGTTTTTTTTTATACAATTAAAAAAAATTTAATAGAAAAAATAGATTTTATTGCTCCAGTTTTTAACAGTTAACCTTCCGGTGGGCGCGTGGCAGCACTCAGTGCTGCTTTTCTATTGTCTGCCCGTGTGTGTTTTGAAGGCGCGCCCACCGGAAGGTTAAAGTAGTTTCCACTTTTACAATTGTTACTGAAATTCGATATGACATTGAATAGACCTTGCAAGGCCTGTGCAAAATCAGAATTTATCATAATTGTTCTTCCCTATAAAAATAGCCTCAAAAGTCAAAAATGCTAAGAAATAGATTTCATTGCTCCATTTTTTAACAGTTAAAATGATTTCTTCGTTTACAATTGTTGCTGAAATTTACTGAAATTTCATATCACATTGAATCGACCTTTCCCAAGACCTCTGCAAAAATCAGAATTTATATCAATTATTCTTATCAATAAAAATAGCCCCAAAAGTCAGAAATTCTAAGAAATAGATGTTATTGCTACACTTTTTAACAGTTAAAGCGATTTCCTCGTTTACAATTGTTGCTAAGAATTGACTGGAATTTGATATGACATTGAATAGACCTTTTGGATGAGAATGTCAAAAGTAATGAAATCCAGTATGAATCGTTAATAGGGAATCAACTCATTATTTGCATTAAGATTATGCGGTCTTACAAAAAATCTTACAAATAAGAATCCTGATTTTTGCACAAGTGCTGCGAAAGGTGTATTCAATGTTTCAGTAAAAATTGTAACGGAAGAAATCGCTTAAACAGATAAAAAGTTGAGGAATAAAATGTATTTCTTAGAATTTCTGACATTTGGAGCTATTCTGATAGGTAAGAATAATTATTGTCAATTTTGATTTTTGCACAGGTCTTGCAAAAGAGCTGCAGACGAACTCAGTCCCACGGTCAGAAAAACACTCGAACTCGGTCCCGTAAAGAGACTTCCCGGAGCTGACCTGAGTCAACGTCACTCTCCCCACACTCCTCTCTTACTCTGGAGGGAAAGGCGCAGGATGTCTAGTACGTAATTGTTATTGCCGCCATCAAAAATAATTCGTGGAGAGCTTGCTAATGAAGATATTAAAACTTTAACAACAACCGATGTTACTTTTATTCGGAATAACATCGGTTATGCTCGACGGTCTTGATTGTGTAAAAATAGAAAGTAATAGAAACGAAAATTTGATGCTTGTCAATGATAGAGAAAAACATGTTATCTTGTTTTCTAATATTTTCAATTTACCCTTTTTGTGCCAGCTATCCGTCATTTTTGTTGATGTGACATCTTAGATTTTCTACAGCTGATTTTCTACATTTTCTACAGTTGGAGCGAGAGAGAGGTTTGACTCCTTCGGACATCTTTCCTCTCCCTCACTTACGCACGCATATTCTCTCCTCGTACGGTGGTATGAAGGGGCCGCCAGTGGTGGGGGAAAGAAGGAACGGAGGAGAGAGCGCCGCCGGACTGAATTTGGGACTGAGTTCGTGTACAGCCGCTCTCCTCAATTCTGACCGCGGGATTGAATTCGAGTGCACCGTTGCAAAAGGTCTATTTAGGGTCATATCAAATTTAAGTAATTTTCATTAAGAATTGTATACGAGGAAATCGCTTTAACTGTTAAAAAGTGTAACAATAAAATCTATTTCTTACCATTTCTGACTTTTCGGGCTATTTTTATAGGTGATAATAATTATGATAAATTCTGATTCTTGCACAGATCTTGCGAAAGATCTATTCAACGTCCTATCATATTTCAGTAAATTTCAGTATCAATTGTAAACGAGGAAATCGCTTTAACTGTTTAAAAATGTAGCATAGAAAACTATTTCTAAGCATTTCTGACTTTTGGGGCTATTTTTATTGGTAAGTATAGTTATGATAAATTCTGTTTTTTGCACAGGTCTTACGAAAGGTCTATTCAATATCATATCCAATTTCAGAAAATTTTATAGTACCAATATTCAACGAGGAAATCGCTTTAACTGTGGAAAAGTGGCGCAATAAAATGTATTTTGCAGCATTTCTGAGGTTTGGGGCTATTTTTATTGGTAAGAGTATTGATATAAATTCTGATTTTTGAACAGGTCATGCGAAAGTTTTATTCAATGTCATATCAAATTTCAGTAACAATTGCAAAGGAGATAATCGAATTTTTACTCAGCAACTGGAGCAATACGTTTTTATTTACATATCTCCTTCATCTTCTTTGTATGCATAAAATTATAAATGAAGAATGTACTTGTCAGCTGCTATGAAACAAAATCTATTTATTACAATGTCATATCAGAATAATTATTGTTTCAAAGTAATCGTATTTGTTCTTGTAACTTGAAAATATTTGCATTATTTTAAAAGGTGTACGTTCATCCTGTTGAAGGGCAAGATAGTTCATTTATTAACTTTAAATAATATTTTAAGTTTTTTTAATCACTATTTAAGAATTGAATATATGTAACGATTTTCATAGAAATTGAGTTATTATTTTCTACATTCAATTCCGACTCTGCACAATATGCGAGATAAACTACTGTGCTAGACTGTACTCGGATTAACAAAGGAAGGGTCAATGTGGTCCTGGACCTTTGTAAGCAACTGCGAGACAGTACGAGATTTACAACTTCTAACTGTTCCTTTCGCTCCGCACTATTGGGAGACCAGGCGGCAGCAAAATCTCATGATGACGTAGCGACAAGTGTAGTAACTGGGAGTTTTCTAAGAAATTTGACATCTGTTCACTAGCATGAAGACAACTATTCTTAATGATTAATAAATGAGGTAAGAATATTTCTGTAAAAAGTCCTATTCCCTCTTTTTTTTAGATAAACTGTTAACAATACAAACAAATCAAAACAACATTATCTGTACGGAATAAGATGTCGAACATTTTTCTATTCAACTATTTTTCTCTAAAATTAAACGTTTTCATGAAAATCAATAAAAACTTCAAAAATATGATTTTTCACCCATTTTGCACTATTATTAAAAAAAGCACTAAGCTGAAATTCACGGAAACTTGTTTAGTGGTTAAGCATACCATTTCGAAGCTATATACACATATTCAGCTATTCTGGAATTAATTCGATGTAAAAGTCCGTCGTTGACTGGCCAATAAATATTAAGCATAAGAATATCGATGTATAAAAATTTAAATTATTGTGAAAATAATTTATCAATAAATTGAGTGAAATAATTTTCACAATTAAATTTTCATTGATGTTGTTATATAGAATCGAGATACCTAATTATTGCTTCCTTTAAGGCCATGTGACGAGTGGGTCACGTGACCAAGCTAGTCCTCAATTTTTCATTGTAAACTTACGTTCAAAAGAAATAAGATATCGCGCTCAAAGTTTGGGAAATGAAAGAGGAGACACTAAAGTTCACGGCTCTACTCTTTTTCGGTAGAAATTTTGAAAAAAAAAATTATTATCGATACTTTCCATGGTAAACTTACGTCCACGCGGAATGAGATATCGTTTTGAAATTTTAGAAGGCTCGAAGGAAGGCGGCTTAGGTCCAAAATATTTATAATTGTGAAAAAAATTTTTTTAATTACTAATTGGAAAAAATACCGACCGTGCTGCATAACACGCAAGAAATTTTCAATTTTGCCAATGGGCTAGTTATGTGGTTTATATTGATAAAAGTGGAGCAAAACAACAAAAACTGGTGACAAACATTGTACACAAATAGTGCAAAAAGTAATGTTTGCACTTGAAATGTAAATAAACAAATTTATATGTTTAGTTAGTCTGGCATACGTACAAAGATATTATAAACCTACATGCGGTGCGGGTTTAGTTACCCGCGATAAATATAGACGGCTCGCCAACAGCCACTTGGAGCGCTGTAAGCAACTCTCATCATACTTCTCGAGGCGCACTGATGGTAACTTAGCTCGGACAAGAACCATTCAAATTGAAAATAAATTATGCTTTGCAAAATTGAAAATATGGATATTTTGATAAATACCAAGATTAAAGTCCGTGAATAATTTATATTACTGTTTCATATATTTTCTAATAATTCTACATTTATTTCTTATAATTTACATTCTTTTATAAGTTTTAATTTTTTTTTACTCCACAATAATATATTTGTATTCAAACTGATTAAACTTTCAGTGCAAGCTCTACAAATAGTTCTTTAATGTTCTTTAGTATTTATTTTTATTTTGTTGGTCTGTAATTTCGATGGATTTTTTAGACTATTCGTCAAATGAAGTTCTCGTATGGATTTTCAATTTCTTAATCATTATACATATATTCTAAATTTTTTATAAAAATAGAATTATAATTCCAAGTAGTATAGGAGAATTGTTCTTTCTATTTTTATACGTTAAGACGGCAGTTTTAAGCCAGATTAGATTTCACACTCGCAAAAATAAAAGTCGAATAGAATTTCATTAGCGCATTCATAAAAAATATCTTGTTAGATGAAATCTATTTTGAAACAAACTCTGAACTATTATAATTGATACAGCTTACTGGTACGACTGAAAAATCCCGAATAATAAAATTACCGACACTGTAAGCACCCCGAAATTATAAAATTGCCAAAATCTGAAAATCCCGAATAATAAAATTCCAGACAGAATATTATCAATGATAATATTCTAATCCCCGAATTTTCTAATTCGGGGATTTTATAATTTCGGGAATTTTTTCAGTGATGAGAATTTTATTTTTCGGAAGAGACAACTGAAAAATTCCGAAAAATAACATTTCCGACACTGTGAAATTCGC